>OVBE01013316.1:0-12800 GCA_900406425.1 Iberis pinnata
GGGTATTAAACGGGCAAAAGTTGAAGACTTGGGGTATTTTTAAGGTTTTTTCCCTTTATTAACACCAAAAAATTTTGTCACTAAACCGACTAAAACGTTATTCAATCATTTTCTATTGGTTGGTTCACTCGTACAACGATTGGAAGAATCTAGTGGGAATATCATAGACATATTCTGATTGTTCACTAGAGACAAAAAAAAAAAAAGAAAAGAAAAAAAGAGAAGAAGTTGAAATGTATGTACGTATCTGGTTCAGGTTCTAACTGTGAACCATCTTAAGCATACTTAGTTACTAACTTATCGGTCGCAGAACGACAAGCATTATTAGTCATAAACTCATACTATGTGTGTTTTAGAGAAAAATTGGGATTGTGAAGCTTTTCAAATTGAAGCATATGTTGAATTTTGGGTGAAGGTCTCCCTTGATTTGGATTCCTATTTGAAAGGGACGATTGCAAATAAGATGAGGTCGTTGACGGGTTCGACGAGCTCGGATGAAAGTATGTCTTTAAGGACGATGATTTATCTCTCTAACTTCTCTCTAGATTTCCTCTGTCAGAATTGCTGACCATTTCTTCGTGGGAACTCTTCCCCCTTTTATAGTGCTTCCTTATCATCATTCGGCTATGTGGGGCAGGTGATGGTCGTGCTATCGTCGAGGTGAATGAGGAGGGGGAGATGGAGGATTTCAAGTGCAGCAACGATGGTGTCGAGGTAGAGGACGAAGAAGAGGATGATCATGTCGTGACATGGCATTATAGGGAGGGTGCCGAAAAATACCCTTTGATTTCCATCATGATGATGTCTAGAGGATGTACGACGATGCCGCTGCCTGCGGGGACCTGGTTTGTCGACTGATCGCTCTTGGGTCTTTCATGGAGGATGAGCATGACGACAAGACAACAAAGATTTTTTATAAGTTTACCGCTTCTTATATCAAGGTACCTCATCGTGTTATCTTATTCAGGCGGGTGTCGCATCGCACTAACGCTCTTATGTTTCTTTCAGACAGGGATGTTGGGGAACCATATGTTTAGGTGGTTCAAATTGAAAGTGAGGCAAGCGAGCGAAGCGTCAATGCACATGGCTCAGTACAGAGACAAGTTACGCAATTTGTATATGTATGAGAAGAAAAAAGCCAAGGGTTTGGCGGATATGGGGGCGACTCTTGACACCCAAGCCAAAGAAGGACACTTATTGGCCGAGAGAGATGCAACGTAAATGAAGCTTGTTGTGGCGGATTATGAAGCTCTAAAGATTGAAAACGAGGGGCTTTCTTCACGCAACACCGAACTAGAGGCTGAGGTCAAGAGGCTATGCAATGTGAACGCCCAGCTAAAACTTTGTTACGACGATGCCAACAAGTATCAGTCCCATGTGATGAGGAAATTTGACCAACTTGTTCGGGAGAAGGTGGCGAAGGCTGAGAGGTATTGGCAATATGTCGTTGACGAACTCTTTGCTAAAGTTCGTCGTCATTTGGAGGAAAGATGCAGTGCACATCCCGTGGAGGAGGCTAACGCATGTTATAAAAGATATGCGGAGCTATTCGACATGGTGAAAGGTTTCAGTGGGGTGGTGCATGATTTGTTGGTCGAGTTGATGAAAGAGCGGATAGAGGCAAAGCAAGATTCTCGTGAGAGGATGGTCGTGACTGAGCTAACTGACGAGGACCTAGTTGGTCTATCAATACTTTTTAATGAGCCTCCTTAGTCGGTCGACGACCATGCTTCGTCAATTCAGCCTGCTGGGGCTGATGATGCCCTTCCACATCAGAACGCCTTATTTTTATCTTCTCTTTTTTTATGAACTGTTTCGCTGTATCTTTTAGGCCATTCGTGGTGATGTAAAGACTTCTTCGTTTAATGGAATACATGTTTTGAATTAGTAGTTGTTTGTCATTTCTGCATGTTTTGTTTTTCTTACATCATCGAATGATTATTATGGGAGATAGACTTGAATGTGCGAGGTTGCGTTAACCTCGACTTTCCCTTTTTATTATAGGTAGTCGACAACCTGGTGAGTTTTGGCTCGACTTATTATGTGGTCGGAGTACTATAGGAAGTGCAAGTATGTTACTTGGCTTTTCGAGTGCAAGTGTCATTGCTTATTTGTTCCTTATTCCCACATGAAACATCTAGCTAGGATGTTTCTATGAGTCTGAGCTCGACTTTATACTTTTTCAAGGTTCAGCTTGGCTTATACTTTTTACGAGGTTCGGCTTGGCGAGTATGGGCTTGGCTTTAGTTTATCGATGTTCTTTGAGTGGGCTGGCGATATTGGACTGAATTAGTTTTATAATGAAGAGTAATGAGGGAGTTTATTCCCTCCCCCCCCCCCCCNTATCTTGGGCTCCCTACGTACCCATTACAAAGGGATCAAGCCATTCGTAATTCATGGTGCGACCATACCTGACTTAGTAGTGGTAGAGCATGAGGTGTTGTGCGTTCCAGGATCTTGGTTGCATCGTTCCGTCGAGGTTGGCGAGCTGGTAGACGCGTGGCTTGACGATCTTCATAATTTACTATGGGCCCACCCACTTGACGCCTAATTTACTTGTGTGGTATTCCTTGGTGTTGTCGAAAACATGGCGTAGTACTAGGTCACCTTCGGAGAACCTCCTAACGTTGACGTTTTTGTTGTAGTACATGGCCGCGACTTGTTGGTAATTATGAATTTGGAGTAGGGCTCGATCGCGTATTTCTTTACTTTCCTTGAATATGTCGTGTAGCATAGTGTTGTTGACGTTGTTTTATTATGGGAGTTTGAGTCTTCTTAAGCTGTAGACGTTGACTTCGGAGGGGACCATCGCTTCTATTCCGTGTGCGAGGGAAAAATGGGTCTGATTCGTCGCTCTTCTGGGTGTTGTTCGATACGACCAGATAACTCTGTCGAGTTCGTCGGCCCAGAGTCCCTTTCTTCTTCCGAGCCTCTTCTTGAGTTCGTCAACGATGGTCTTGTTCGTCACTTAGGATTGGTTGTTCCCTTGAGGGTATCTTGGCGTTGAGTAGCTCAATTAGATTTTCCACTTGGCATAAAAATTCTCAAATTTTTGGAATAAAACCGCGTCCCGGTTTCAATGATGATCTTATACGATATTCCATGCCTGAAAATAATATATTTATATACGAAGTTTTGAACTTCAACGTCGTGTATTTTGTGTAAGATTTGGCTTATACCTACTTAGTGAAGTAGTCCATCATGACGTGGAGGTATTTCCGTCCGAGTGAAGAAGGCATGGGACCGACGATGTCCATTGCCCATCGCATGAAATGATAAGGAGATGTTGATGTTCGTAGTAGCTCTGTTGGTTGGTGGCAAGTCGGTGAATGGCGCTAACATTGTTCGTATTTCAAAGCGTACTTATAGCAGTCGACGGTCATGGTAGACATGAAGTGGCCATGTTTCTTTATTTTAAGGGCTAAGGCTCGCCTGTTGGAGTGGTTTCCTCCGGCCCCATCATGCGTTTCTCGTATGACGCGTTCAGTTTTGTCAGTTCCTAGGCAAGTAATCAAGACACCAGTAGAGTCTCGTTGAAGGAGGTGTCCATCCATCATCATTTAGTGGGAAACCTTTGCTTTCAGTCGTCAGACTGCCCATTTGTCTTCAGGTAGGGCGTCGTCCGCTATGTACAGTTTGTTCCCGTCTCGCCAGTCGGCTGTTGGTGTCTCGTGATCAGTGTCGAACTTGAAGTCATCTTTTGTAATTTCTTCTTCGTCGATGAAATGGATGAGATCCATATTGATGCTAGGTTTTCGAGTTTCTTCGACTGAGATGGTCCTACGAAGGTGTGAGTCGCTGGAGGAGGCTATTGTTGCTAGTGCGTCGCCTATTTTGTACAACCCGTAGATATGCGTCCATCTGCTTATTCTTGGCCTCGTAGTCTCCGCTGAATTGGCTGGCGACGAGCTGCGAGTCCAGCAATGATGGTTTCGTATTATGCTATGTTGTTGGACGCATTGAAACCAAGGCAAAAAGATTGCTCCAAGATATCACCTTCGGGTGATTCTAGCCGAATTCCGATCCCCGACTCTCCTGAGCAGGAGGATCTGTCAACATGGAGGGGGTTTTGACTCCATCGATCAGGTCTGGTAGGAGTTCAGTGAAGAAGTTGGCGAGAACTTGTTCTTCCTCTGAAGTTGGTGTCGTACTCGCTGAGTTTGATGACCCACTTGGCCATCCTCCCTGATTGACTTGGGCTGTGTATAATTTTGCAGAGCGGCTGGGCTATCATGAAAGTAGTGGAGTGCGATTGGAAATAGGGTCGTAATTTTGTAGCGGCGATGACGACGGTGTAAGCTAATTTCTCTAGAGTTGGGTACCAAACCTCGACGCCGTCTAGAGTTTTGCTAGTATAGAAGATTGGTCGTTTTTTGCAGCTGTATTCTCTTATTAAGACGCCGCTAACGGCGATGGTGGAGACCGATATGTAGAGATAGAATATTTCTTCGTCTTCTGGCTTAGCTAGTATTGGTGGGGTGGACAAGTATTCTTTCAGTTCCTTGAATGCCTATTTGCACTTCTCGTCCCATTCAAATCTTTTGTTTACTCAAAGTAACTGGTAGAAGAGCAGGCACATGTCGATCGACTTTGATATAGACCTGTTAAGTGCAGCGATGCGGCCGATTAGACGCTGCACTTCCCGTGTTCTCTTTGGAGAGTGGATGTCTATTCCTCTTTGGGTGACGATGTAGCCCAGGAATTCCCCTGATTTTTTTCCGAATGTGCATTTGGTGGGGTTTAGTTTCATTTCGTATTGGTTAAGGATAGCGAGGCCGGAGCAAATATGCTTGACGTGGTCGACCTTGGATAATGATTTGACGAGCATGTCGTCGATGTATACTTCCATAGTCGTGCCAAGAAGGTCGGAAAACATTCGGTTGACTAGTCTTTGGTATGTTGCTCAAACGTTTTTGAGCCCGAATGACATGACTCTGTAGTTGTACGTTCCTTTGTCTGTGATGAAAACCATTTTTTCTCTATCATCGGGGTGCATCATAATCTGGTTGTAGACAGAAAAAGGTTCCATAAAAGAGAGTAATTCATTCCCGGCGGTTGCCTCGATGAGTCGATCGATGTGTGGGAGAGGATAGCTGTCTTTGGGCTAGGATTTGTTCAGGTCGGTGAAGTTGACGCATACCCGCCATTTGCCATTCTTTTTCTTTAAGACCATCGGGTTCTCCAGCCACTCGGGATACTTGACTTCGGCTATTGATTCGACTTATAGCAGCTTCTTCACCTCGTCATTCATCTCTTGTGCCCTCTCCGGTCCTAGTTTTTCCACTTTTGTCTAATTGGTTTGAAGGTTGGGTCGACGTTCAACTTATGGCAGGTGATACCTAGGTCGATCCCTTTCATAGACTTTAGTGACCATGCAAAGGAGTCGGAGTTTTTTTATCAAAAAGTTGATCAATTCTGCTCTGATCTCCTCATGGAGTTCATGGCCGATCCCTAGGCATCTCTCTGGATTATTTATGTCGATGTTGACTTGGTCAATGGCCTTGTAGTCAAGATTCTCTTGTTCTTTGGGAATGTCCGGTCGGTCGGAGTTCCCTAGTTGTAGCTGCTATAATTCGGCGCTCTTGCACGCCTTATGTTCTGCGATGAAATAGGTTATTGCTGCTCTCTGGTTACTCTTGAGAGTGATGTTTCCTCTTTCTGTCGGGACCTTGACGCACTAGTGGAAGATGGAGATTGTTGCTTTTGTTTCCGAGAGCCAAGGGGTTCCCAAGATGGCTTTAAAGATGGGGTGCTCGTCGACGACCTGGAACTTGGTTGTTAATACGCTTCTACCAACCCAGACCGGGAGTTTGATGGTTCCCATCGTCTCGACTGTATCGCCCCTGAAGCCAGTGAGAGACTGCGTGGTTCTTTTAATAGTTTCCTCGCCGATTTCTGTTTTACAAATGATGCTTTTGAAAATTATATCCATCGAAATCCCATTGTAGATGAGGATTATGGTCACCTCGCAGTCCTTGATGACGAGCTCCACGAGGATGAAATATTTCTGGATATTTCTCGACTCCTATGAGGTCATCGCTATTGAATCTGATCGGTTCGTGCCTAAGTGGTCTGTTGGTTGATACCCCTCGCATGTTAAGGACCAAGTGTTTTGGTCGCATTGTTGATCGTATAAAGTTGACGTATCGGTGAACACCACCCATGATAAGGTTTATCCTTCGGCGGGGATTTGGAATACATTCCTCTTTCCCGCCACCGTCTTGCCTCTGTGGGGGGGTTATGTCTTCTTCGTTGACTTGTCTTTCATGTCTCTCTCTTGCTTCGCGGTGTTTGTTCGACTGATAATTTTGTGAACGTTCTCTCTAATTCCTCGGAGGATACTAGTTGGGTCATCTTTGCCCATATCGTCCACGAATTTCTTGGTACCTTTTGAGAAACATATCCTTCAGGTGACGACAATCGGCCGTGTTGTGGCCCTGGCTGTTGTGGAACTTGCAGTATACATTGCAATCGTCGTCTCGCCTTTGGGTCTTCTGTGGTTTTCTTTCTTTGATGAGGTATTTATCATGTCTTTTCCCTTTGTCGCTCTTGGGTTGGCTTTCGTAAAATTGTCGAGGTTCAAATTGATCCTCCTTATCCTTTCCGTTGTGGGTTTTGGTGTGCTTGCGCCATTGCGACTTTTTCTTCCTCCATTTTGATGAAATGGTTGACTCTGTGCAGGGCGTCCTCGAGGTCTATGGTTGGTTCAATAGCAGTTCTTCTTGGAACTTGGATTCGTACCAAAGCGCGTTTTTGAGCGTGGTGATGGCGGCTTAGTCGGAGATAACTTCTTTCGAGACCACCTCTTTATATTTTTCTATGAATAGTCTGAGAGATTCCCAGTGTCCTTGGCTTAGGGACCATAGGTCAGCGATTGATGTTTTCTTCTCCATGAACATGGAGTAGTGCTTGACAAAAGCTATTGACAGTTGTTGGAAGTTATCGATGGATCAAGCTTCTAGGTGGAAAAACCATGAGAGTGCCGCCCCTGCTAAGTTTTCCACGAATAATTGGCAGAGACCTGCGTCCCTCTCCTCATCAGTGAATTGGGCTCGTCCCACCGTGATCGTAAATACGGTCATATAGTGAGTAGGGTCGGTGTTTCTCTCGAAGGTTGGGAATTTGATCTTTGTTGTGTGCTTGATATTAGTCTTTGTTATCCTCTTTGTGAACGGGGTCCTCTGGGTCTCTTCGATGACCCGCTCAATTTTTGGTTTCGAGCTTGTAGCTTTGTGTACGAGTGAGATCATTTCTCTAAGTTAGGCTTTCAACGCCCTTATCTCTTCGCTCTGGTCGGTGGGGTTACTCTGATGGAGTGGATCTACGCGGTGGTTTGATTCATGATTTTGCATGCCATTTGGCGTTGGTTTTTGATTATCGGTGGATCCGAAGAGGTTCCTGTTTAGGACTTCCAGTTCGGATCTTTGCCTCGAATTTACTCCTTAGCTGTCTCGATTCTTTTTCATGGTCTTCCAATCGATGCAGTAGTGTTCGATTAGTTTCTTCTTGTGTGGGTAATCCATTGATCTTATTCATTGGTCCAGTTAGCGTCTGTTGGTCGTCGACCTCGGTTTTCTGCCCCTCAAAATGGGTCTCGTCCTACTTGGACGAAGTCGTGTGTGTGAGTTGGGTTCATCATGTCTTTAATGCGTCGTTGAGTAACGTGTTAGTTCCTTTCAAATATGTCCCTAGTGGAGTCGCCAATTGTTGAATATAGGGTGAATGTCCCCCTTGATTTGGCTTCGTATTTGAAAGGGGCAATTGCAAATAAGATGAGGTCGTCGACGGGTTTGACGAGCTCGGATGAAAGTAAGGTATTAAAGGACGACGATTTATCTCTCTAACTTCTCTCTAGATTTCCTCTCTCAGAATTGTTGACAATTTCTTCGTGGAAACTCTTCCCCCTTTTATAGTGCTTCCTTATTATCATTCGGTTACGTGGGACAGTTGATTAGATGCACTGTTTTTCCGGTGGGTTGGTCAGTAGGTCACTGTTTTTCGGATTTACATGGGCTAGGTGCACTGTTCCTTCAGCATCTATCTTCGCCTCGTCGACTTTTAAGATGGGCTTATGGTGTGGACTTCTAAAGTGAACCATATAAATTTAAACGTTATTTGTAAAGAAGTGCAATGAACATTTTTTTAAAAAGTTAACTTAACAACAACATGAAAACTATACAATACATCTTAGAAACATATTAAATAAATTACCAAAAAAATTCTAACACTTATTGGATCAATAAAACTCGATCCATAACAAATTTTTATAATTTAGAGTTTAGTAGCATGGAGTCGAACTACAATGAAAAATGATGTAGAAATTGACTTTTAACAAAAAAATTAAAATACTTAAAAGACTATATACTGTAATATAGTAGTATCAGTTTTTGCTTAGTATTTAAGAACACCATTAAAATGATATTTATTCTAAAACTTATTGAAAACGTAACAAAAAAAATTAATAATAACAATATAATACTATTATTGTAATAATGACCGACACGTCACAATTATAATTAAAGGAAAGTCCAAACAGAGCGACTATTGGAAAAAGAAGCGCATCATTCAAATGACCCCTTGTACCGAGGAGGACTTATACGTTGACTATAAAATGGACTCAAAACTAAACTCAAATATACTTCCATACAAATAAAAAAATAAAAAATAAAAACACACATATCAGAATTCTAAATGGAAGCACACAGTGTTGAAGAGCTTTTGACAACACCTACCCCTGAAATGAACAATCGTGGAACCATAGAGCTATTGTACAGAGCATTGCAACAAGGCGATACATTGACTGTGACCAAACTGGTGGCGAGTGATGTGGAGTGGTGGTTCCATGGACCGCACCATTGCCAACACATGATGAAGTTACTAACAGGTGAAGCACCTAACCAGGTACCTTTCACGTTTAAGCCAAGCAATGTTGAGGTAGTAGTGCGTGGTCATGGTGGGTGTGTGATTGCTGAAGGATGGGAAGGTTCAAAGGTGTATTGGGTTCATGTGTGGAAGTTGAAAGATGGAGTGGTCACTGAGTTAAGAGAGTATTTCAACACATGGCTTACTGTCACTGATTACAGTCTTGGTGCTATAGGATGGGACTTGGGACGTTGTACTGTTTGGGAAAGTGTACCAAGGGTTCTGGCTCGTGGTTCGTTGCCTAGCTTGCTTTTAGCTATTTAATTATTGTATCTGTATAGACCAAAGATTACAGTTATGTCTAAAATGTTGTGTATGAATGTGAAGATTTGGTTCTTGTCTTTGTCTATGAATTATTAGGTTCATTACATTGATCCTATATCACTCACTTTGGTGGAATCTGATTCGCATATTACAAAGCTTCTCCGAATAAAGGCTTTCTTATGGGCCTTTCGTTAAGCCCATAAAGAAAGGGTTTTACTGCATTACAAATCTCTCTCACTATAACTCCAACTACATAGGCCTTATTAATGGGCCATCATAGTCTGTTAAAGAATTGCTTTACTTATATATTCATAACAATTCCTCTATATTCACCAATGTCATCTAAAACTTTATCATTCACAATAATTGACTGTTTTGCACAAATGGAATGTGTTCAATTTGACTCAACTCATTCCAAATGCTTCATAAATAATAACCTTTTTCAGTTAAATCATGATTCTCACTCTATTTCTACATTAATAAAAAAACTAAATAGACGAATAGGACAATGAATAATAATACATGTATTTAGTCATTTACAACGGGTTTTCTTAATGTGATATCGACCAAAACTTTTCATTGCTATTTATTTGTAACGTCATTATGAATTCAACAACCTGTTATAATAACAATTATTCTGAAACGAATTAATACATAAGAAACTAGATATTGGAGTAGTATAGGTTGAAGAGAACAGGTAAAAAGAATAGATATATAAAAGGCACTAATTAGTATGCATTTGGGAAGAAATTAAGCGTGACAATATAATAATTACAAAATGTCACAACAGCTAAGTTTGGATCTGTGTAAGTGGCAGATTTCGTGTAATATATGTCCGCCACCTACATACATATATTCTCATCTTATCTACTAATTTATTTTCCACTCATCATCTATTATATATTTACTCCATGCTTATATCCAAACTTATAATCTATTTCATCTTTTACCGACCACAATACAATCTATTTGTTTCAAATTAAAGACATTATATTTTCATTTGTTCATGAAATGAATTAGTCATGACTTGGTAAAAAAATGTTATCTAAGAGGAAAAGGCGATTGTAGATGTCGTAAAATAATTGAACCGACAGGTAAAGAGTTTATGTGCTTCTTGGTGAGATGTCCATTAAATCTGTCTGAATGACAGTCCAACTCCGTAACCATTAGAAAAGTGAAATACCAATACTAATTTAATACAGTTATATGATTGGTATTTTCTTTCAGTAATATATATATATATATTAATTTGTTGTTTATTTCATTCAAAAAATACGTGATTTATTGATTCAAAGTCTACATAACAAAGTTTGCAGTGTGAATCTGTTTGTATACGATGAATCTGTAGATAATCGGCTACCGCCAATGTTTTAGAGAGTTCTCCATAAAAACATTTTTATTTTTAAAATAATTCTTGTTTTTCATATTCTTGCTTTCAAATCATTGACCAATTCTTGTTGAAAATTTATAACTAAAGTTTGGTCTCTTAATTTTGAGATCAACCAACTATGACATTTAATTTTATATCGATCATCAGCTGAGTAAATCCATATATACGTGTAGTTTAGCTGATTGTTTAGGAGTTATAGATAATTTGTTGCTCATGGAAAATATACAGAGAATTTCACCACTTAGTATAATTTAAGAATTACACCAAACGACCATTCTAAACACAGATCTTTGTTCCTTATGCCCGTAAGTTGTTTAAGCATATATAATTGACTAATCAATTTTTTTGATCATGTATCATTAGTTGGTTGCTTAATTATTGGAGAGAATACTTTAGCAAGAAAATAATGAAAAGGATGAATGTAAAAATGAAAGTGTTGTTGTCTTTTCCATTAAAAAAGTTTTTGGCGCGACCTCAGTTATGGAATTATTCTAATTTCAATCACAAACTGTAATCTCCCCCACTCACATCTCAATCACTCTTCTCTTTTACAGTGGAATGCCACGTGTCCTTCCCATAATCCAAATAGAATCTTCCTTAACGATTGGCATAGTACATATTTTGAAGTAAAAACTACTCACTGATTATGTGTATATACACATATATTATATATAGTGTTAGAGTGATACATTCATTACACTTAAATATGTATCAATTGAATAAGGAAACTTATGTGCATTATAAACCAATGTAATTCTCATTGTGAATAATAAAAAACACTTTTTATATGATATCAGAGTAGATTATTTAACCTATTTTTTTCTTTTTCTATGAACCGTCATTCTTCTCTTTAACGTTATCTTCTTCTATTCCATCTCTTTCAATATGGCTTCTCTTAATGCTGAAACTGTTGAAACCACATCATCTCTTCTCAAACAGGCCCCGAGAGCCTGGTATAGTGAGCTCAAGAATTTTTTGGTACAACTTGGTTTCATCAACTCATATGCAGATACTTCTCTATTTGTGTTTCAATCCCACTATACTCTGGTATATCTTAATTACGGGCAGTTGTGGTATAACAATTGACAAGATTTTAAGATTATTGGCTCATCGTTTTTCAATTAAAGATCCAGAGGACTTACACTATTTCTTAGGCCTTGAAGCTCACCGCACATCAACAGGTTTACATCTCTGTCAAACGAAATATATTACCGATCTTCTTCAGCGGTATGATATGCAAGCTGCAAAACCAATATGCACTTCTATGGCTCCAACACCCAAAATCACGCTTACTGTAGGCAGTCCTCTTACATAGCCTTTTGACTATTGACAACTAATCGAAAGTCTCCAGTATCTTGCTTTCACTCGTTTAGACATTGTATACTCTGTGAATCGGCTATCTCAGTTCATGCACAAACCCATTGATGTGCATTGGCAAGCTGCAAAAAAGATCTTACGGTATCTTGCAGCCACACCAAGGAATGGACTTCATTACTCTGCTGCCAATACTCTAAGCCTTCATGCCTTTTCAGATGCCGATTGGGTTGGAGATTCTGATGACTACGTTTCTACCAATGCTTACATCGTTTATCTTGGTCGGCATCCGATCTCATGAGTGTCAAAGAAGCAGAATAGTGTCGCGAGATCATCGACTGAAGTTGAGTATCGCTCTATCACCAACACAGCCGCTGAACTTCGTTGGATCACAAACATACTGTCCGAACTAAAGCTCACCTTACCACACTCACCGGTAGTGTATTGTGACAATGTCGGAGCCACTTTTCTATGTACCAATCTTGTATTCCACTCTAGATGAAACATATTGCCATTGACTACCATTTCATTCGCGGGCAAATCCAACAACGTCTTCTTCGTGTTGCTCATGTTAATACTAAAGATCAATTGGTCGATGCTCTAACGAAACGTACCTAGAACAAGACTTCAAGATTTACGGGACAAGATTGGAGTTCTCAATCTTCCTCCATCTTGAGGGGGCGTGTTAGAGTGATATGATTCTCAATCATATCAATTACACTTAAATATGCATCAATAGAATAAGGAAAATTATGTACATTATAAACCAATGTAATTCATCATTGTGAATAATAAGAAACACTTTTTACATATAGTACGCAATTGGATCCATTTACTTACGATCGAATACAGATCTTAAACAATAATATAATATGAAATAACTATATATATAGCAAAATAAGATTTATAC
>OVBE01013317.1:0-12800 GCA_900406425.1 Iberis pinnata
AATGGGCACTTAAAAATTATAAATTCCATCATACAAGTTCTCAAACTCAATACTTGTACTATAATTAAATTACAGAAGTATCTAGAAGATACTTATGTTGAATGAAGATATTGTAAATATATATACATATATACATATATATATATATATTAGATAATTTTGATATATTTTACATGTTTATATTAGTGAGATAATTAGGTTATTTCCTTTCTCTATATAATGGCACACTGTATATTTTATATGAGAGTGATATATNCACGTATAGTTGTAAAACTCTGCATTATATATAAAACGTGGTATAGATTGGAACGTGTTGGTCCAATTTGATTATAAAACAATTTTAGTTATATATATTATATATATATATATATTGAAATATTCTCACAGACAATATTTTATAGTTTTATTTTTAAAAATATAGCATCTTCCCAATTGTTACAACAATACCACATCTTTATATCATTTTAAAAACAAAAACCTTAAATCTTCAAACTAAACTTCAAATTCTTCAAAACTAAATTTTAAACTATAATTAATGTTACTAACCTAATGAATTCGAACTCTAAACTGCTGAATGTAAAAAGGCTTCAGTCAAATAAGTGTGTTTGATAGTGTCTTGGATTTATTAGGCTCAGCTTATGAGAAGCCCACGCGAGTTGTTTTCAGCTTCCATCATCGCCGAAGTCAAGTTTTCCAGTGAGCAGAGTGAAGTCTTAGGTGCATCAAGATCAAGATTTTGTTAAAGGAATTAAGGCTTATAACGGTCAAATTAGTTTAGGTCTTTATAAGCTGTAGTTGAGTTCATTTTTGTATTGCGATTAGAAAGAGAGTTTCTTTGAGCTCTTAATCTTGTAACACTTTGGCGTTATCGGGGTTAGTAGATTTTCCTGGGACGGTCTCGGCGTGAGTAGGCTGCCACCGAAATGTGGTGGAGGCTGAACACGTAAAATTTCATGTGTGTTCTTTCTTTTACAAACTCACAATATCATATAATTTCTCATATGAAAATTGGAAGTGTTTAGGTTCAAGTGGTTTAGAATTCCTAAATCTTCAACAATTGATATCAGAGCCTTGGTTTTAGACGATCTAGAATCTAATCAAGTGTGTGACAATGTCAACATCAAGATTTGAAGTAGAGAAATTCGATGGCTCAGGAAAATATGGTTTATGGAAAGAGAGGCTAATCGCTTACATGGATCTTCTGGGAGTTTCAGATGTTCTTAAGGCTAAATCTAGTACTGAAAAAGACAAAGAAACTGGTGACAAAGAAAAGGATACAAAAGATAAGAGCACTGTGATTTCAATTGTAGAAAAACAAACAAAAGCAAGGAGCACTATCATCCTTGGGGTTACATATCAAGTGCTCAGGAAGATCATCAAGTAGAAGACTACAATTGAAATGATTCAGACTTTTGACAAGATGTATATGTCCAAAACCCTGACAAGAAGACCGCACTTGAAGAAAAGACTTCATGGTTTCAAGATAAGTGATGCAACTTCAATAGATCATAGCATTGATGAATTTCTCAAGATTCTTGCGGATCTTGAAAACGTAGGTTGTGAAATAACAAATGAAGATCAAGCTATGATGCTATTGATGAAAATCCATGCTAGCTATAGTGGAATGCGTGATAGCTTCAGGTACAGTAAGAAAACACTTTCTTTAGAAGATGTATTGACTACAATACAAACAAAGAAAATGGAATCAGGTCTTGAAGACAAGTCCCCAAAGAAGATAGGTGATGCTTTGAATGTGAAGGATAAGACAGGATCAAAAGGAAAAGCCAAGTGGAAGAACCAACAGAATGATAAAAATTCAAAGAACATGGGTAAAGCAAAAACTAAGAAAGCATGTTGGAAATATGGTGAAGTTGGACATTTCAAAATGCAGTGTCCAAAGAGGAACAATGAAATCAATAAAGAAAAAAAAAACATGAAATACAACACTGGTAAATGAAAAGAGGTTAATGTTGATGTACTGTTTGTAGACGAGTTAATGAATGTCTCGAAGGAAGATCTTGAAGAAAATTGGATCATTGACTCTAGATGCACTTACCATATAACATGGAAGAAGGAATGGTTTATAGAGCTTGATGAAATTGTAAAGGGACTGATGCGTATGGCTAATGACACTCTGTCATAAGTCAAGGGAATTGAGTCAGTTTAAAACTGACCAATGAAGACAAATAATAAGTAATTTTGACTAAAGTCAGATTTATTCCAAAGATGAAGGGAAATCTAATATCATCAAGGACATTAGAAGACCAAGGTTGCAGTCACTTATCCGAGAATGGTGTAATGAAGATCAAGAAAGATGAAAGAGTGCTTCTGCAAGGAAAAAAGTAGGGATTTCTATATTTTCCTATGCAAAAGCAAGTGTATAACAACATGGCTTATGTGAATAAAGCTACAGATGCAGATGCACATCTTTCGCACATCAAATTGGGACACATGAGTCAAAAGAGACTAGATGAGCTGGCCAAAAGAGGGTTCATACATAAGAAGGTCACATAACCATTTAAGTACTGTGAAGACTACATCTATGGAAAGGAACATATACTCAAATTCAATCCAGCTCAACATACTTCCTCATATCCTTTAGATTATGTTGATACAGATTTATGGGGATCTACTTTTGTCCCCAAATCATTAGGCAACTGTTAATATTTTTTAAGTATCATTGATGATTTTAGTAGGAAATTCTGGATTCATTTTCTCAAAAGCAAGGATGAGGCATTTGGAAAATTCAATGATTGGAGAATTCTTGTAGATAATCAAAATGGCTGGAAGATCAAGAAATTAAGGTCAGATAATGGTCTTAAATTTTGTAACCAGGGAAAATGGAATCATGAGGCATAAAATAGTGGCTTATGCCCCTCAAAAAATGGGGTAGGAAAACGTATGAACAAGACAATCATGGACAAAGTCAAGAACATTTGAGGGAGTCTGGATTACCAAAAACATTTTGGGAAGAAGCAACATCCACGACAGCACATCTCATTAATAAATCATCATCATCAGCTTTGAATTGTAAGATACCAGATGAACTCTGGTATAATTTTGAACCAAATTACATAAACTTAAAAAGGTTTTGCTGTATTTCTTATGTTCATACTGATAATGTAAAATTGAATCCTAGAGCTAAGAAAGGAGTTTTTTTTAGGTTATCCAGTAGGTCTAAAAGGCTATAGGATTTAGTTAATTTATGTGAAAAATGTGTTGTTAGTAGAAATGTTGAGTTTAAAGAAAATTTGTTGTTTAAGCATGATAAACATGAACAGGTAGATAACACATGTGCTCTGGAATTTGAAGTGGGACAAGGCTCAAAACCATCTCAAGAGATAGTTCCAGAGATTGAAGCAGAGTCGGCAAAATCTGATAATGATCAGGTTTTAGAAGATCAAAAAGAAACAGAACAAGAACTATCTAGCATGGAAGGTTATATGCTTGCAAGAAATAGAACCAGAAGAGAAATCATGAGGCTATCTAGATATGATGATGGTAAAATAGTGGAACATGTGATGTCTACAACAGTAGATGGAGAGTCATTGGAACCAACAGACTTTAAAGAAGCAAAACAAGATAAAGACTGGCAAAAATGGCATGAAGGAATGACATAAGAAATGGAATCTCTGTTGAAGAATCATACATGGGTTCTGGTGGATAAACCTAAGAAACATAAGATCATAGGATGCAAATGGGTGTATAAAAGAAAGGAAGGCATACATGGGGTAGAGAAACCCAGATACAAGGCCAGGCTTGTAGCAAAAGGTTATTCTCAAAGGAAAGGCATAAACTACAATGAAGTGTTTGCTCATGTGGTCAAACATGTCTCAATAAGAATACTTCTACCAATTTCGGCTCATGAAGACCTAGATATAGACCAATTAGATGTGAAGATAATATTCTTGAATGGCAACCTAGAAGAAACAATTTATATGCAACAACCACAAGGTTTCATAGTACAAGAAAAAGAAGAATGGGTCTGTCTTCTCAAGAAATCACTCTATGGGTTAAAGCAGAGTCCCAGACAATGGAACCATAAATTAAATAAGTTCATGAAGGAAGTTCACTTCACAAGAAGCAAATACGACAGATGTGTTTACATAAAAAAAAATCAGTAACAATGTTTACATATATTTGTTTCTTTATGTAGATGATATGCTAATTATTTCTGGAGATATGTGAGAAATACATATCCTAAAAGAAGGTTAAGCTCAACCATTGAAATGAAGGACTTAGGACAGGCCAAGAAGATCCTAGGGATGAATATTAAGAGAGACAGATCATGTAAGATCCTTGAGTTATCTCAAGGTTACTATGTTAAGAAGGTCTTGAAAATATTTGATATGGATCAGTCAAAGCATGTCCTAACACCATTAGGTGCTCATTTCAAATTTAGAGTTGCTACAAAGGATCAATTGATGGAACAGAAAACTTTTACGAAATCAATACGTTATGCTAATGTTGCTAGTAGTATAATGTATTTGATGATAGGTACTACAAGAAAAAGTCTCATTGATAGCACACGATTAATGCCATAAAAGGTCTTTCATAACATTTCCATACACGCTATGACTAGACCAGCTATCGTAGGTCGGTCACTTATTATAGCATTAACGAAAACTGCTATCGTATAATACACTACAATAGCATTTGAATGTATTGCTATGTTATATCTAATTTATTGATAGCGTTTTAGTTTGGTTGCTATCAAATGTTGTTTTTCCCGATAGCATTTATATTTTCCAGTTATAATATATCATCGTCAACAATAGCATTTATATATTCTGTTATAATATATCGTTGTCAACAATAGCGTTAATATTCAAAATAGAAACTTCATAAGAAAACAAAGTCATCCATAGAATATGTTCCAACTACATAAGTTATTATACATAATTGTCACTGATGAAGTCTAAAAACACAAATCAAAGACCTCATTGAGATTGCTTCCTAGTTTTCTCACCTGTCTTTAACCAACCTTCTTCATCTAATGTCTCAGACGTTGCTTTCTCGTTTCAAACATAACCCAATGTAGAAGCAAATCAATACACAAGATAAGATTAGCTTAAAGCGAGAGGAATTGCATTCGATTTCCTCAACTCCATCAGTTTCTTCTTATCGAATCCAAATAGCCTTTCTCCTTAACAAAATCTAGAGTTATATCTTCAGAGTAGAAATCACTAAAGTCAGATCAAATGAATTAAAGGTTTCAAATGAATTACAATAGCTACAACAGTTCTGAATATAGTTTATAGATGCGTGGGAAAGAAAGGATACGGTCAAAAGTTGTATTTGCATAAGCAATTCGTCTCTTAAAGCATCTCAAAGCAGAACTGTTAACAAAAGCAGAGGAATCGTTTGAGCTATGTAAAGTCTCAATAAGCTTAAGTATGAAGAAAAAAACAAGAAATGTTACCCAGTGGAGAAGAAGAGCTGCAGGAGAATCTAGAGATATCTTTCTCCACTTGTAATCATTTGTCCAACTGCTTAGCTTTCTTGTCACTAGAGATAAAGGGCCTATGTGATCCCAAATCAGAGTTATATAGGAACCAATTGTTTCCAGAATCATGAACAAAGAAATAAAGTGAAGCTTACCACGACATGGACAAGAAGAGCTTGGCAGATGCCAGCCATAATTTTTAAAACTAAAACAATAATAAAGAACAAGTATTAGCTAAAGTGACAATGACTTAAGATAAAAAGTGAGTATCATTACTCATTCGATAAATATAAAAGAGAAGTGATGAAACCTATCATAAGCCTGAAAAGGGACAGAGGCTCCACACTTGCACTCATATATCCACATTCCAACTTGATGTAATTCCATCTTGCAGAGGAATGAGCACTTGCTGTTCAGCTTATGACTAACCTGAGAACGAATTAAGTAAAAGGTAAGCTATATTCGCATGAATTAAAGGCATAATTTTTCTCCATCACATGGAAATTTTTCATAAACCTGGATTGTAGCTTCTTCTGTAAATGTGAATGGAAAATCGTTCAAATACATCAACACGACGCATTTGCTCTTCTAATCTCTTGCATTATCCAGCTGCAAGACAGATAATAACCAGAAACACAAACATCAGGAACTTCATAGCTTAATCTATCAGAAATAGTACCGACTATAGAATATTAAAGGAACAACGATCACTACAACAAATGTGTATCTTTGATCTATATTTAGCTCATGAAAAAATATAAAAAATAATAACTCAAAGAACTACTAAACAAAAGAAACTCATACATATGATACCGATCAATTTCGCAAAGATTATCATAAGCTGGCAATCGTATATTACATCTTAAGAGAATTTAAAGTAAGAAAACTGAGAAACCTTATTAAGTTTCTGCTCAGAAGCTTTGCGTTCATCTTGATTAGGGCTGAGTGCGGCAGCTCGAAGTATCAAAGCGAGGCTAGGTAGATCCATCCTCCCTGAAGTTTGGGAAATCGAGACACCAGAGAGATTAGAGGGACACAGACGATCAGAAGCAGTGGTTGATTCGATTTGAAACTTCTCGTACAAATTCCCTAGAGAGAAATCAACTGATTAAGGATATTCATAGTAAAAAACCTTTCAGAGTTGTCGATGGAAATTGAGAGAGAGAAAATTGATATGGATTTTTATTAGGGTTTAGTTGAGAAAGAGGGAAAAATGAAAGTAAAAAGAGGGAAATTGGAGCAGAGAGAAGGAAAACAAATTAGATTAGGGATTTTTAATAAGTGTTTTGCGTAAAAGCTAATTTTAGGTTCCCGCTTACTAAAACTCTATCATAATATTTATCTAATGTTGTGATATAATTAAAAAAAATTCATTCATCTACGATAGCACTCCAGTAATTTGTGTTATCGTGGAGTGCTATCAATACTATTTTTTCTTGTAGTGGTACACGGACAGATGTTGCATATCCAGTAGGAGTATTTAGCAGATACATGTCCAAACCTATCAAGGATCATTGGTTAGCAATCAAATGGATATTCAAGTACCTAAGAGGAACAATGAACACAAGACTGGTATTTGGAAAAGGGCAGAAATTGGAACTCAATGGTTATTGTGATGCTGATTATGCTTCAGATTTAGACAAGAGAAGATCCAAAACTAGTTTTGTATTTACTATGGGTAGGATTGTAATAAGCTGGAAATCAGATTTACAAAGAGTTGTGGCTTTGTCAACAACGAAGTCTGAGTATATTGCTCTACATGAAGCTACCAAAGAAGCTACTTGGTTGAAGAACTTTACAAGAGAGTTAGGGTATCATCAAGAAGTTTTGAATATTTTTTGTGATTCACAAAGCGCCATTCCACTATCTAAGAATATTGTGTTTCACGAAAGAATCAAACATGTGGATGTGAAGTATCATTATGTTAGAGATCAAAATGAGGAAAAATTGGTTAATGTTTTGAACTGAACTTTGAAGAATCCGACTGATATATTTACTAAGGTTTTAACATTAAACAAAGTCTATGAAGCTTTAAATCACCTTCATGTTTGCACTGAGTAGAAGGGAAGGAAGCTATCTGGGACCGTACTAGGTGAAGCTAACAAGTTAAGAAGTTGAAGTTTGAAGCATGAAGTTGTTTGTCTCAAGCTCTTTGGTGGAGTTTGTTGAATGTAAAAGGGCTTGGGTCAAATAAGTGGGTTTGATAGTATCTTGGGTCTATTGGTCTTAGCTTATGAGAAGCCCACGCGAGTTGTCTTCAGCTTCCATCATCGCCGAATTCAAGTTTTACAGTGAGCAAAGTGAAGTCTTAGCTGCATAAAGATCAAGATTCTGTTAAAGGAATTAAGGCTTATAACGGTCAAATTAGTTTAGGTCTTTATAAGTGTTAGTTGTGCTCATTTTTGTATTGCGATTAGAGAGAGAGAGTTTCTTTGAGTTTTTAATCTTGTAACACTTTGACGTTATCAGAGTTAGTAGATTTTACAGGGACGATTCCGGCGTGAATAGGCTGCCACCGCACAGTGGTGGAGGCTGAACACGTAAAATTTCATGTGTGTTCTTTCTTTTACAAGCTCACAATTTCATCTAATTTCTCATCAGGAAATCAAAAGAGTTTAGGTTCAAGTGGTTTAGGATTCCTAAATCCTCAACATAAACTCTTAAAATTTAATTGATGATTTGTGGTATTTTGAGACAAAGAAATCTAATCATATTTTAAAACAATAAAAATGTATAAAATATGTGTCATACAACTACTTTTAATAGTATTTTATGAAATTACTCTAATTTTATTATTGTAGAGCTTAGTTAAAATTAGTAAAAAGTTCAAGTCTCTATCACAATGTATTTAAATCTGTCAAAATATTGTTTCATCTATTATCTTATAGTTTTGACCTCACCACCACAATATATCAACCGGATGTATAATGTACATACAGTACGTACACCTAAAACCTCGGTAAATATATATAAAACAATGTTTTGAGAAATGAAATTGCAAATTTTTGAAACTTGTATACCGTTGTTTCAACCGTCTATTTATGAAAATCAAATTGTTCTCAGTTCAGATAAATATGTGGATACTATAAAAACCTCATATCACATATGTATTGTGAAAAAAACAAATATCACATATGTTATTTAAGTCTCATACAAAAGGCGGATCAATGTGGGGGCAGATGTCCCCGATCGAATCTTTGTACATATCTTCTCATTTATATGGAATTGGTTTCCTTTTACCCTTCCTTTTTCCACCGCCTACAACTGATACTTTGCTTTTTCTATTATTCCTTTTTTATTTGTCTAATCTATATTTATGTAAAAGACTTCACAAAGTACTTTTGGCGAAAAAAACTATCTATAAGAAAATACGGACAAACTGACGGACGTAACCGTCACGAATCCAACATAATTAATCTTTACTGATAGAACACTGACTGTTATAGTCCGTCAGTTACTAGATTGCTAGCAAAGTAAATCCGTCAGTAATCCTGACGGACTTACTAGCGGAATACTGACGGACTTACTGGCAGAATACTGACGGACAATCTGGCAATAAATAAGCCGTCAGTAATCTGTCAGGATTCATCCGTTAGTAAGTCCAATATAAAGAGTATGGACATGTTAACTTACGACTGCGTTGTGTCGGAGGTTGTCGACATGCTAATTCCATGAACTCCATAACACCACATGCATATTCGTCGTTCAAAAGCTTTGTATATGATTCATTCTTTTTCCATCCATCCATGACCGAAAATAGGGAAGAGTAGACATATTTGGTTAAGATATATGTGTTGAGTGTGTGATGAATGAAGGTGGAGTGGTCTGGTTATATAGGCGTTATTTGTGACAGATTACTGACGGATGTTTTCGTCAGTAAATTCGAATATAACCGTTGGCAACGGTTTAAAACAGCTACTTTGTACCGGACAAATTTACTGACGGCTATGTGACAGATTTGTTATGGATTTATGACGGATCGGTCCATCATTATGTATCCGTCAGTAATTCCATACGGACCTATATCTGTAAGAAATTACTGACGAATAAAATTCCGTAAGTCCCTCCGGTCACTTTTAATTGCGCTTTCTTGTAGTGTACTTTTAAATATGTTTTTAATTCTTATTGACTTCATAAACAAAATTTAAGCTAATAAAAATAGTACTCTTAATATTTTGTTTGTCAACATTTATAAAGAAAATTACAAGATAAAATTTGATCCTTCATACTAATTTTCATTCCAAATGGATGATGATACCACTAGGCTATTTATCAAAAAAAAAAAAAAAAAAAAAAAATNAATTTTCTGTGCCAAACAAACAAATGGATATAATATTTGTAACTATTTATATTTTACAGTTTATTAATCCATTGGTTAAGTTTTTTTTAGTTAATGATAAACATCAAAACATATATGAAAATTTGTAGCATTTTTAGTTTATTGGCGATGTCTCAAGGTAGTTGGTTCTTCCCTTCAGCATGTATATCATCCTCTTTAGAGTTCGGTGTCTTCGGGATAGTGCCGTTCTTGCTCCATGTCTCTACATAAATGGATTGGGTTGAGATCTCTTCTTGTTCGGTCTGTTCTTTAAAGGCGCTTTGTTGATCTTATTAGTCGCCATCCTCGGAAGTTTGGTGAGATGGTTTATCTCACGAAGTTTCTCTTCCGGTCTTGTAGCCGTTTGTGCTATTTGTGAGGTAGGTTTTATTCACTATTGGAAGAGATTTTGTTCGTGCTCCGGTGTTCCTGCCCTCGTTGTTTGACCCTTGGCTCGTCTTAGCTGCAGCAGTATCTTTTTGTTTGTTAGGTCTTCAAATCTTTGTTGGTGTTTTCTATGTTTGTTATGTTTGAGTAATTAGCTTAGTTTATTTTAATCTGATCTATGTGTCTGTCTCTTTTGGTCTTTGGCTCTCGAAAAATCTGTTTTTTCGCCAGCTTTAGTGTGTAGGCTGTCGTTCAACTATGTAATCTATCGTGTAAAATTATTCTATTAGAAGCAAAAAAAAATATTAAATAAAATGAAACAAATGGAGTATAATTCTTGTTCTTCTGGAAGTAAAAATGGTTAAAAACTTGTCCTTATAGCTAAACTCATAATCTAAGACGTGGATTTTAATTATTCTTGATGGTTGAACTTTTCTCAGTCGTCGATCGATGTTAACTTCAAAGACGGTATAAAAGAAAATTACATATAATAAGAAGACAAACTTGCAAATGGAAACATCTTTTGTGAGATATTCAAACAAACTAAGCCACATGCTTTGGTCTCCTTAACTCACTTCCATCTCCTTCTTATTAATTTCTTCCTCTTCTTTCTTATCTTATATATACTCCCTCGTACATGTCTCTATACTTCAACATATATACTTTTTCAAGAACCTCAAAAAAACCCTAGAAAACATATAACCTATATGGCTAAACAAACAAGGTTCATCAATGATTCAAAGAAGAACAAAGGTGGAATTATGAAACTCAAGAATGTTGTAGAGAAGTTGGTGAAGATCAAAGCCAAGAAATATGGAAGCTGTGATGATGAGTGTGTCCCAAAAGATGTGAAGGAAGGTCATTTCGCAGTGATAGCTGTTGATGGATCTCATGATGAGTCTAGAGAAAGATTCGTTGTTCCATTAATGTTTCTAGAACATCCAATGTTCCGGAAGCTTCTAGAACGTGCGGAGGAAGAGTATGGATTTGACCATGAAGGAGCCCTAATGGTTCCTTGCCGGCCTAGCCACCTTCGGATGATATTGACTGAGCAATGGAGTTAGAATATTTATGGCCGTACGTAGGTATATGTATTATTATTTGATATATAAAACAATAAAACTAGATTCGTTACCAAAGGAATTCTCTTATAAGCTTGTATCTAATCAATGATATATCATCCACACCACCCATATTCTTTGTATTATATATATATATATATATATATGAAGTTTTTTTGTTGCAAAAAAGTAGTACTGCAAGAAAAAAAATTAATTAAAAAAGTATTACTTGAAGTTAACAAACAAAGGAAACCTTGCATTAATTAATAGTGGTTAAAATGTAAAATTATCCGAAGAATTTTACATGTTAATTGTTATCAATAATCCTATTTTGGAGAAAAGGAATGAATAAATTGATGGTTTTTGTACTAATTGGCATATTTAGCGTGTTGTATAGTGTAGAGGAGACATAAGACGTCACTTATATAGTTATATAGGTTTTACATCTTGCATGTAGATACCTATATTAATCAAATACTTTTACAAAAAAAAAAAAATCATTCCATAAAATAATATAGAGAGATTCTCAAAAATACCATCAAAAACTAGGTCTATTCCAAAAATACAATACACTCCCAAAAGTTCGAATAATATCTTATATTTTTCTAAATATACCAAATAAATATTTTTGTTCCAAAAGTACCACAAAATTTTAAATAACTTTAAAATTTCAAATGTAAACCCTAAAACTCCAAAATCAAACTCTACCCCCTTCAAAAGTAAACTCTAAACTTTATTTAGTGAACTCAAATCCAAGATTGTAAATTCTAAATCCTTAAACTTTACTTTTATGTTTGTGGTATCTTTGGAACATTTGATAGTGTGTGATATTTTTTGAACTTTTGGGTGTGTGTGGTATTTTTGGAATTTAAACTTTTTGATATTATTTCAAGGAAGTCCTCAATAATATAAACCATAAATGCTAAAACGAAATCTCAACCATTTAATCAGTTTCCAAAGAAAGATTAAAAAATTAAATAACTTTAAAAAGTTCAGTTTCGGGTATCCCAACTTCTAGAATAAAAAACTCGTTTGGATATTTTTTTAGTTTTAGTTCGGTTTCGGTTCAGGGATTTTTTTGATTCGGGTTCGGTTTCGGGCTTAGGATTTTTTAATCTGTGTAAAATCTAAAAATATAATCTTTTGAGAACGGAGAAGTATTATTTTTGTAAAACACACTTAATGCATTAAAGTTCAATGAAATTTAAGTAGAAATATCTCTAGTTATATATACCAGACGCAGGAAATTTTATATTTTAGTCTTACCTTAGCTTTAGGGTTAATTTGTGAGATGACAATAACTTTTACAAATTAGCTCAATGTACATTTCTGTGTATAATTAGATTGTTGGTAACAATATAGCACCATTATCTCTTTTCTCTCTTTGGTGTGGAGTACACTCGCTCACGTAAGTCATTCTCTTTCTCTCTCTTTTTTTCACCCTTTCATTCTTTTTTAAAGATTAAGGTTTATAATTCAAATAATCAAATCATAAAACCTTATTTAAAAAACAAAAAAAAATTATGAATCTAACAAGACTAAAATTATTTAAAACGAATTTATATTATTTTTTAAAAGTGAATAGTGA
>OVBE01013318.1:0-12799 GCA_900406425.1 Iberis pinnata
CTTGTTCTTCCCTAGAATCCTTTTCATTTGAGCTTTCTTCTTAACATACATCTGCACAATGTCCCTAGTGGTTGTTCTCCTAGAATAGGGTTTTTAGAGTTTTGTTTTAGAACAAAAATGTTTCCAAGCTAGACCTTCTATGAATGTTAACGGTAATTCAGCTAATACCAACAACTCATTCGATGCTTCTCTAAACACAGCTTCAGAGACCCTAGACAACTTAATATCACCACTACAACCATCAGGACTTAACATAGTTTGATCTTTATCTTTATTAGCAGCTAACCATGACTGATACGACTTACAAGATTGTCGGTGTTTCTTCAAACTGGATGTGCCATTCTTGCTTGCACATGCAAACTCTTTCTGACAGTAGTTGCAATTGCATTTGTTTGCATCAACCATCTGTTTAGTGACATGCTCCCAAACCCATGATATCTGCTTCTTTCTTGGCATTGAACCAATTCCTTTGTTATTGTCTTTCCTTTTGCTTTTACTTCCAAGACCAGCTTCACGTGTTTCATATTCTTCATCTGTTAACTCATCACTTTCACTAATATTTGGTTGATTTTCATCACAAGAAGCCATCTGCAAAATCAACACAAAAAAACTTAATAAAAAAAGTAGAATGCTGGACAATGAAAAACATTAGAGAAATGTCAACTTTAACTGAACTACAAAAATATGTCTCTTTCGTTAAAGTAATAAACTTTGAAACATTTTGCAGACCATTATCTGCTATTTGATTTTCGTGGCCAAGTGGAACTCTTCTTATTTTCGTGGCCAAACACTACATGTTCTGCTTATAATGGCTTTCATTCTGAGATTCGTTTCTGTGTTCAATTAAATTAGAGTATTGGGAAGAGAGTAGATTAATTAGAAAAAGATTTTTAAAAAGGTTAGAAAAATGTTATGTTTGTAATGTATGAAGAGATGAGAGAGGAGCCTGAGGATTGGGAATGGAGAATAAGGCATTCTTTAGGAAAGGAGAGATTGGAGGATGGAAAGATACTTTAACTTCTTTGTTAGAAACAGAGATTGATAAAACCACTGAGCATAAATTAATTGGTTCTAGTTTTACATTCTTTTGCTGAGTTATCCAGATTAATATCTGAACACAAGTACGAAGAATCTTTTACCTCAGCTCTACAAAAAAGCAATGTTTCTATAGTATCATGGCTTTTCTCACAGGTGAAATTTGGTTTGAATTTTTCTGTTCTTAAGATCGCATAACCATCAACTCTTACAAAAAAGTGATTGTTATGCCAAACCAAGTGGATCTTCATAGACTAATGGCTATGAATCCGCTCCCACTGAGCCAAGGCATGCTTCTGTCACTGCTACAACAGCTAGCTTGCGACATTAGTAAGGACACATCCCGTAAGCTTACTTGGATGACTGATGTAGTTGCAGCTATAAACCCATCAGACAAGATGATTGCAGTACACGCTCGTCCAATCTTTGAACAAGTTTATCAGATTCTGCACCATCATCGTAATGCACCAGGCAGCGATGTCTCTGCCATCAGACTTATAATGCATGTCATCAACTCCATGCTTTTGAGCTGCAACTGATTCTCTTTCTCCCTTTTTTGTTCACAAAATTTAGGGATACAACAATCTTTTTTTTTCTCCACTTTTAGATTATTTTTTTATACTTTTTCCCATTTTTATTTGCCTTTTTAAATTTAATTTATATGTAAAATCTCGTAGTTTTTATGCCTATATCATTGTAAAGTCTTTAGAGTACTACTGAGTTCAGAAAAGTTTGGTACTGGATCTCGGATGAAAAACAAATACCATACATTGATTTTCTATTAAAAAAAAGTTGATCTTGAAGCAACTAGAAAGTTTCATATCATCTTACAATTGAAGGAATTATAGGAGATGTATTTTTTTTATTTAGATAAGTTTTGAAGACAAATCATTTGAATCTTCTCGACACTAAACAAAGACATTGGGCATCCACATAGCATATATATAAATTTTTACACGATCCACATAGTATACATACGAAGCTGAGCCAAAAATTGCTAAGACCAAAAAAAAGGTCAAAGATGGATTTTTGACTCAACTAAGATTTTTTTACAAAAATCCACAATGCAAAAGAAGTAATTATAAGCACTTCGAGAAGTTGTAGAGACCTGAAGAGAAGCTGTTAACAGATTCAGGCTTATATGGGCTGATTTTATAAGGCCCAATAATGGAAGTAAGCCCAAACAAAAATTATACGGGAGTAAATATGTATTTACACAGATCCAGCCTCATGTATTTACACAGAACCATCCTCGTATTTTGATTGTATACACGACTCTCACCCCATACCTTTTGTTGATGTAGATCAGGCCCCATATAATATTTCTCTAACCAATAAAGTAGTCTCCAAAAGTTCTCTTCCTGTTCTCACTTTCAAGTCATCATCGTCTACAATTGTAGCTCTTCGATTCTCCTTCTCTCTTCTCTCTGTGACTTCACAGATCCATCGAGTCTTCTTTTTTTGTGGAATTTTTTTTTAGGAGCTCTGTATTCATTTACACCTCCTTTGTTGATCGATTTCCGTGAACCCTAGATTTGACGATCTTGAATCTGCAAAATCATGGCTTCTACACCTGATAATACTACCACTAATAATCCTCCTCCTTTTGATCTCGGCAATCTTTTCAAACCCTCATCGAATCCTCCACCGCCTGCATCTTATCCTCCCCCCACAGGTCCTTTTCTTCACTTCGCTCCGCCGGGTATCGCCGCCCAATCGTCGGTGACTCAGTCACAACATCAGCAACTGGATGTCCCTTCACCTTCCTCCGCCGCTAACTTGCACCCGCAGAGATCTCTATCTTACCCCACGCCACCGCTAAATCTTCAATCGCCCCGTGCCAATCACAATCCCGGAACGCACATCCTCGCTCTTCTCAACAATAACAACGGCGGAGGCGGCAGGGAAGGCGCTGTGCCCAACCAAGAGACGTCGCATCAGCTCCCATTAGTAAATCCGCTCGAGATCGCTCGGTCGTTTCCTGGGGGTTCGGGTCCTATTCGTGTGCCGAGCTGTAAGCTTCCTAAGGGAAGGCGATTGGTTGGTGAACATGCAGTGTACGATGTGGACGTGAGATTACATGGAGAGATCCAACCACAGCTGGAGGTGACTCCAATTACCAAATACGGTTCGGATCCTCAACTCGTAGTAGGTCGGCAAATTGCTGTGAATAAGGTGTACATATGCTACGGATTGAAAGGAGGAAACATTAGGGTTCTCAATATAAACACTGCACTGAGGTCTTTGTTCCGAGGCCACTCTCAGGTTATCTTTCAACTTGGTCATTTTCTTGTAGTCTGCAATTTCTAAGATACTTATTGTAGTACCCATATAGTTTGATCCAACAATATGAGATGCTCGTTTTCACCACAAGTTCTAACTATGTGTTTGTGTCCAGAGAGTAACGGACATGGCTTTCTTTAACGAGGATGTTCATCTCTTGGCTAGGTAGCGTTTTGGATCATAGCTTATTTCTTCTACTTATGATTTACATTTTTTACTATACCATATATTTCTTTTTCTTCCTAACAGCGTTAGTCTAGATGGAAAAGTTTTTGTGTGGAACATTTCTGAAGGGTCTGAGGGAGAAGATCAGCCACAGATTACTGGAAAGATAGTTCTTTCTCTTCAGATACTAGGAGAGGACGAAACCAAACATCCACGTGTTTGTTGGCACTGCCACAAACAGGTAGTTGAGCATATTTATCTGTTTTTTTTTTCTTTCTTAAAAGAAGCTTCTTTTTCAATTTAGTATATGTACTTCTGATTGACTGCGATCATCTTTTCAGGAAATTTTGGTGGTTTCAATTGGTAAACATGTGCTACAAATTGATACTACCAAAGTTGGTAGAGGTGAAGTATTCACTGCTGAGGCACCACTCCAGTGCCCCCTTGATAAATTGATTGATGGTGTCCACATTGTTGGTAAACATGATGGAGAAGTTACAGATTTGTCAATGTGCCAATGGATGACCACACGCCTGGTTTCATCTTCCGTTGATGGCTCGGTTTGTGCTTCTTCTTATCACTCTGCTTCATTCGGGTCTTCCTATTTTCATAATCTATTTTCTGAAAACCTTTCTGAATATGAACTGATCTGAAGAATTCATGTTTAAAACTGTGACGTGTTTATATATATATTTGTGACTCTCAAGCCTTTTTAGCTTGGTTCTGCTTATGCATTTGACCTTCCGTTACTATTCTTCTAGCACATTTTTATATTTAAAGGTTTGTGTCCTACTCCTTCACTTGTCATAATATTAACAGGTTAAGATATGGCAAGATCGTAAAGCACATCCAGTTGCAGTTTTGAGGCCTCATGATGGTCATCCGGTCAATTCAGCCACATTTGTGACATCCCCTGAGAGACCTGATCACATCATACTTATCACTGGGGTAGTTTTCTTGAATCAACATTTCCAACTTTTCTCAGCCCTATCTTATGCTAAATGTCCCTGCTGTGTTGACTTTGCATTTTATTGCGTAGCTTCCCTTTTTGATAGGTTGCTAACTTTGTTAGAGTTGGCAATGTTCTTCACGTAGGGTCCTCTAAATCAAGAAGTGAAAATTTGGGTCTCAGATGGAGAAGAAGGGTGGCTCCTACCAGCTGATGCTGAATCATGGAAGTGTAGTCAAACACTTAACTTGAAAAGTTCAACTGAGCAACGAACTGAAGATGCATTTTTCAACCAAGTCATAGCATTGTCTGATGCAGGCCTTCTTTTACTTGCAAATGCGAAAAGGAATGCCATATATGCTGTGCATTTAGACTATGGCTCTTGCCCAGTTGATACACGGATGGATTACTTGTCAGAGTTTACCGTCACTATGCCAATATTGAGTTTTATAGGGACAAATGATCCTTTAGAAGAACCAATTGTTAAGGTTTATTGTGTTCAGACTCTTGCAATCCAGCAGTATACATTAGACTTATGTTTTTGCTTGCCACCCCCTGTAGAGAATGTGGGTTTGGAGAAGTCAGATTCTAGTGTATCGCGAGAGACAAATCTTGTTGAAGGCACGTCAGAACCATCTGGATTTAAGCCTACAGAATTACCTTCACTTGATTCAGTGCCTAAACCATCTATTCTGGTAAATAGATCGGAAAGTGCTAATACGTTGAGTTTGCCAACGGCTTCTGTATCAGCGGAGACAACATCACAAACAATTGTTCAACCTAACAGTGAGCTTAAAACTTCTGGCCTGCCATCTGCTACAAGTGGTGCAGGTTCTGTGTATGCCACATCTCCTCATCGTCCTCTAAGTCCCAGACTATCGAGCAAACTTTCCGGCTATCAGGCTCCTGTAGATGCTCTTGAGCCGACACTATCTCATCATGAGCTCGGTGGCAAAGCACCTTCTGCTGATTATTCTGTTGATAGGCAAATGGATGCTGTTGCAGAAAGAAATGTGGATGTACCGTCTGTAGATGAAAACTCAAGAAACAAGGAAAAGAATGTTACACCTGATGATGATCTGTCTGGTATGCGAAGCCCACCAGCTTTTTTCAAACACCCCACTCATCTTGTAACTCCTTCAGAGATATTAATGGGCATTCCATCTGCAGAAGCCTCCACTACTAGTGAAGACAGGAATGACAGAGATGCAACTATTCAGGACGTGAATATTGATTCAAGGGGCACAGAAGTTGAGGTAAAAGAAGTAGGTGAAGCAAGGTCGACACTTAATGGGGAAACCAATTATCATGACGGAAGTGAACATCGCACTTCTGAAAATAGGGAAAAAATCTTCTGCTCACAGGCTTCGTATCTCAGCACTGAGATGGCAAGAGATTTTTATCCTAGTACAGAGGAAACTTTAATTCAAGAGGACTCTAAGGCTTATGGTCAATCTTTACAAGCTGAGGATGGAAATGGTATTGACTCAAGAGGTGTGTCTGGTAAGCTACCTGATCCAGTTTCATCTAGTGGGCTTCCACAGTCGGCAGCTGCAAGTAGCAAAGGGAAGAAACAGAAGGCTAAAAGCTCACAGGGTCCCGGATTGTCATCTACATCCTCCAATGTTGCTCATTTGGCTGACACATACAATGAGCAAAATCACAGCTCAAGTCAATCTGTGACAGATTCCCTTCCTCAAATCTTAGCCATGCAAGAAACAATGAATCAGGTGACGTTTTGATCTTGAAACTAAGGAGTACCATATTGCGTAATAATCTCTGGTCTAATACATTTGCATCATTTGATCACATATCATAGGTTCCTTTGTTACATTGTTTTAAATAAAAATTGAAGTTTATATACGTAACTGCCATTTGTCGATAATAAGTTGTTACTTTTCTTCTCAAGATGTACCTTGGTAATTTTGTGTGCGCTAAATTGGAACATTTTCCCCCTTACAGATATTGGTTTCTCATAAGGAGATGCAGAGACAACTATCAAATGCTGTCAGTGGCCCTATGATTAAAGAAGGTAAAAGACTAGAAGTGGCTTTAGGGAAAATGATCGAGAGATCTATCAAATCAAATGCTGATGCTCTATGGGCACGCTTACAAGAGGAGAGTGTTAAGAATGAAAAGGCATTGCGTGACCATGCCCAACAAATTGTGAATGCAATGACAAACTTCATGAGCAAGGATTTAAATGCCATGTTTGAGAAAACGATAAAGAAAGAGTTTGCTGCAGTTGGTCCAGCTCTAGCACGCACAGTTACTCCAGCTGTTGAAAAAGCTGTAACTTCTGCAATCACAGAGTCCTTCCAGGTTAGTAGTTTACTTGAAATGTAGGGCTAATTTTTTTGGAATTGAGAAGCTCCATAGTTGAAAAAGAACTGCATTCTCTTTAATACAGAGAGGAATTGGTGACAAAGCAGTCAATCTGCTTGAAAAATCTGTTAATTCAAAGCTTGAGACAACCGTAGCTAGGCAAATTCAAGCCCAGTTTCAGACCTCTGGCAAGCAAGCGCTCCAGGTAAAACTTGAAATATAACCTAGTTTTGTGATGCTTTATAAATGTATATACAGGGCTTGTGCATATGATCTTAGCGAAAAAGAAGGTTGATGTCTGATATATTTCTGCCATTTATGAACTCCAGGAAGCTCTCAGGTCAAGTTTGGAGTCCTCAGTCATACCTTCCTTTGAGAGGTCGTGCAAAACAATGTTTGACCAACTAGACTCAGCCTTCCAGAGAGGGATAGCTGAGCACACAAATGCAGCCCAGCAACGCTTTGACTCTGGACACTCCCAACTTGCTCATACTTTAAGGGTATTGTGGAAAATCATCCTTCTTCCAGCACTGTTATTATGGTAGCGAAAGTCAGTTTTATCTTTCCAATTTCTAAAGTCGCTGCTCATTTACAGGAAGCTACGACTTCTGTGTCGTCAGTTGCTCAGGCCTTGAGTCGTGAACTAGCTGAGAGCCAAAAGAATCTTTTAGCTCTCACAGCTGCTGGAGCAAATTCGGTTGGGTCAAATCCTTTGATTACTCAACGAAGTGGCGGAGCTTTGGGTGCTCTTGTTGAAAAGGTTTGCACATCTCTGAAACTATTTATAATTATGAATCATAAGCCTTGTGTTAGTCTAGTGCAAGAGTATTGTAATTACACTAGGTATCGTGTAGTTGCTCAGAAATTTTAGTCAAGTCGGTTAGCTAGAGAGCTGACGTTTTGAAAGAAAGTTTAGGCATACGGAGAGAGTGAATAGAGAGAAAACTTGTCCGAATCCAGTTCGATGCTATTTTCTAGTTTTGACAATCATAACATCTATTCTTGCAGGTTGAAGCACCTATGGACCCTAAAACAGAACTTTCAAGGCTGATATCTGAACGCAAGTATGAAGAGTCTTTCACTTCTGCTCTGCAAAGGAGCGATGTCTCTCTAGTATCATGGCTTTGTTCACAGGTAAAGTTTTGTAATGTTTAAAAAATCATTACCATTAGTTCTGGATAAAGTTCTTTTGACATTGGTTGTGGCAACGCAGGTGGATCTTCGTGGTCTATTGGCGATAAATCCGCTCCCGCTGAGCCAAGGCGTGCTTCTTTCACTGTTACAACAGCTAGCCTGCGACATCAGCAAAGACACATCCCGTAAGCTTGCTTGGATGACTGATGTTGTTGCAGCCATAAATCCATCGGACCAGATGATTGCAGTACACGCTCGTCCAATCTTTGAACAAGTTTATCAGATTCTGCACCATCACCATAACGCACCAGGCAGCGACGTGTCTGCCATAAGACTTATAATGCATGTGATCAACTCAATGCTCATGGGCTGCAAATGATACTACTCTTGATCTTTCTCTCTACTTTTTTCGTTGCTTATATAAAACATAGGGAATATAACAATCTCTCTCTACTCTTTTCTTGGAAAACTTTTGTCAGATTTTGATTTGTCTTTTTGATTTTCAGTTTGAGTTTAGTATTTCCACTTTTCTTTTTAAATGTAAAATCTGGTTGTTTGGCGTCACTTCTTCTCATGAGGATTTTATGTAAAAAACCAAACCAATCATTTTTTATCCTTAAATATGTAAAATCTGGTTGTGATCATATGCGTTTATTGTTCTTTCTTCTTAAGAAGATCTTATGTAAAAATCAAGCCGGTGTTGAATTTTAAGCTGTACACCGTGAAAATATGTTTTAACCAAAACAAAAGTATATAATAAGCAGAGTTTAATCAAAAGTGAAGCGAAAGTATTCTCATTTGGTTACGGTGAACGTTACAAAGATTAAAGAGTAAAACGTAAAACAGTACCAATTTTAATTATTTTTCACGAGAAAAACTCTTTCCAGAACTATTACAAAGAATCCAAGATCAAATAATGTTTTGCTACTTCTTATAATTTATTTATTTTTACATCGTTTTTGTACTTATCCAAAAAAAGGTCTTGGTACATCCTTGGAAATTAGATTAATCGATCCGAAATACGAAAAATATATTTTTATGTAGGACCATTTTTTACATTGTAAACTTGTTAAGTTAAAAAACTTAATTTCCCCTAAATTTTCAAAGAGAAAACAAAAAAAAAGGGAAATTAAGTAAGAAAAAAAAATGTAAAAGTCCCCTTTCGCTGCTGCAAAATCACCGGAAGTTCCTCTAAAATTACCAACACTGATCGGTCTCCCATCTCCGGGTCGTGGTGTATACCCGACCCGCCCGACCCATCGCTCCGGCGTGCACCCGTCTCCGTCTTGCTCCAAGAGTCGAATCGTAGATCGTTCGTGTTGTCGGATCCGCTAATGTCGCGTAAGCTTTATGGATCTCCATGAAATCTCGTCCATCTGATTCCGACGCATCTGGATGGTAAACCTTTGCCAAACTCCGGTACGCCGTCTTAATTTCCGTCAACGACGCTGTTTCTTTCACTTTCAGCAATTCGTATAGACTCGACACCTGTCGACGAACAGATTCCGTTATCGCTGGCTCAGCGTTGAGCGTCTGCGCTGAAGCCCTAACTCCGGTGGGAAATCGCGCGTTTCCGTTGTGGAATCTAGTTGTCTTCGGCTGAAGAAGGTTATTTCTCGGCGTAAATCGAAGGGAGTTACCGGCGGAATAAACTAGGGTTCCGGACATTTACGTAATTAAAGTAAAATTGAAGGGGCAAATTCGGAAGAAATCGAAAATAGATTGTAAAAGGAAGAGAGATTCGTCGAGAAGTAGATATGAATTATGAATCACAAGGAGAGAATATTTTGCGAAAGGACCTTCACATATATATAAACCCCCAAAAGTTTTTTTTTGATATTTGTTATTTATTAGAATATTCATTCTTTATTTTTATTTTTTAATATTTTAATATTTATCTTTTTATTTGAAGATACCTTACTTAGTTTTTACCTATTAGTAAAGAAAATAATTTCTTAGTCTATATTTTTTACCTGATTAGACAATAGTATTCTAAATCAAAATTTTTTTAAAAGGAAATCTGATCTAAAGAATCATATATAATGTTTACTGATGTTATTTTTGACAGTATATTATGCTATTTTAAAACCTTATTCCCCTTTTTATAATAAATAAATTATAAAATTAAAAGAGTTTTCAAAAATACCACAAAAATTAGGATTATCACAAAAATACCGCACATTCTCAAATTTTTTATAACTATCACATTTTTAATAAATATCACATTCTGATCTAAAAATATAAAAAATTTGAAATAGTTTTAAAACTTCAAATTTAAACCCGAAAACTCCAAAACCAAACCATACTCCCTTAAAACTAAACCCTAACTTTTTTAGTGAATTCAAACCCAAAATTTTAAATTATAAGCATTTAAAATTCATTTTTTATGTTTGTGGTATTTTTGAAATATTTTTGAGTGTATAATTTTTTTTAAAACTTTGATAATGTGTAGTATTTCTAGAAAATTCTTCTAAAAATTAATATGTTTTAAAATGATATAGAAATTAAATTCCATTTTAAAATTACTCGAGTTAACTAATAATAGACGGAAATTCTTCAACTGACTGAACAAAAATAAAAACAAAACAAAAATTGGGGTTAAAATGCAAAAAAGTAAAGTAAAAGGAGCGGAAATTAAGGAAAATAGAAAGGTAAAATCCGTGGGAGTGGCAGTCACCAGTTTTGTGAGAAATCTATGGAAAGCTGACGTGTCATCCAGTTCAAAGATTGGCCTTCTAGAATCCCTCTATCAGCTCGGCTCGGATCGGCTTGCTATGGATTAATATGGTAACCTGTCATACAGCTGTAATCTGCAGTATTATTTCTATCATCATTACTATAAAATATCTTTTTTATAGTTTAGTTATAAAATTATAATATTTTATTTATTTATTCCAAAAAATAATATAAGAAATTAGTTTTTATTCCAAAAATATTATACTATTTTTTATAAAAATATCGGTAAAATATATATTTTAATAATATTTAAACATAAAAACTAAATTTTAAATTTTGAGATTTAAATTTACTTAGAATTTGATGTTAAATTTATAAGTAATTAGAAACTATTTTTTGGTGGATTGGAGTTTTAAATATAAAATTCAAAGGTACTTTTAAATTTTTCCTATTTTTGAAATAATTTTTTTCATAGTATTTTTGTGTAAAATATATTTGTGTGGTGTATTAGAGTGAGAGTGTGAAATTTTGAAACTAACATTTAAAAAATAGTATTTTGAAAATTTCCTTATTTTAAAATTTTATAAAGAAATTAGTTTATATAAATTATTATAAATAGGAAAAAAATTTGACAGATATATTGAGTATTAATTTATAGAAAAAGTATAGTATAGTATATTTTATTATGAATTTAGAAAAATGATTATATTTGAATTAGAGGATGCAATTTTTGAATAGTCAACTCTAATCTAAAAGGTACCAAATAGTGTTTATATTTTCAGATATTTTACAATGTCGACTCCACTGATTGGTCATATTACTAGAATAAGATATTCGATTTGGAAAAGGAAAAATAAAATGTTTCTAGAAGGAATCGATGCCGAGTCGGCCAATCCATCAAACATTTTAAAATAAAACAGAAGAAAACTAAAGGCGTCGACAAGTATAAATAAATATCAAAGCCTTTCTAGAAGCTTTTTTGTCATTATCTACTGAATTATTTATTTATTTAGTTTTGAAAATTAATTAAATATTCACTTTAGTTTACAAAATAAAAAAGAGAGAGAGACAAAAGTAACTCTCAAGGACGTGTCGGTTAGGTTAAAGGAAATAGATAAGACTTCTAGAAGCCAATACGATTTTGTGCATAACACACTCCTTGTTATGTGCTTTGAATGATGGATTAGTCTATATTTTATTTAATATTTTCACAAATTTTCAACTCATAGGTTACTAGAATATGACAAAATTTGTTATCTAGATGGCAGACACATATTATGTCGAAACAAATTTGTTGTCTTCGTTATAACTACTCAATACAACTAAAGAACGTTTGTCTACTTGTTTTACTTCAAAAAGAAATGTAGTGTAGAGAATAAGAGAGATTGAAGATTGTTCTTATTATCTTAGATGTCGATACAAAGAGTATATTTATACAACAGTAAGTAGTTAGACTAAGCTATTAACTAGGAGTGGTTAGGATATTGAAATCATAACAAACTCAAGATATGTGTATATCTTCTATACGCTCCCGCAAGATGAGCGTCCGTTAGAGAGTCCAATCTAGTCTAAGTTAGAACAAAGAAGTTGTCGGGATACCGGTTTGGTTAAGGCATCAGCTAACTGATCCTTTGAAGTAACATGAGAGACACGAAGAACTCCTTGTTGCACGAGTTCGCGGGTAAAATGATAGTCCAGTGCCACATGTTTCATCTGAGAATGAAAAACTGGATTTGCACACAAGTACGTAGCTCTGATATTGTCACAATAGATTGCTGGAGTGATAGTGGATTTGACATCAAGCTCGTGAAGCAAAGAGAGGATCCAGCAAAGCTCAGTAGCCGTGACAGCAACTGCCCGATATTCAGCTTCTGTGGAAGATCGTGCAACTGTGCGTTGTTTCTTCGAAGACCAAGCAATGGGATGAGAGCCAAGGTAAACAATATGAGCACTTGTGGATGTGTAATCATCCTTGTTCCCAGCCCAGTCCGCATCGGAAAAGGCATGAAGTGACATAGTGTTAGTCCGAGAGAAGAAGATTCCACGATCTTTAGTACCAAGTAAATATCAAAGGATCCTCTTAGCAGCTACCCAATGCAACTCAGTAGGACAATGCATGAATTTAGCTAATTTGTTCACGGCAAAGGCAATATCTTGCCGTGTAAAATGTAGGTACTGAAGACTGATAACACTAGAATTTTAGGATTTTTACATAACATTTCTTGTCATTTT
>OVBE01013319.1:0-12799 GCA_900406425.1 Iberis pinnata
TCAATGACCTCATCCGACCACAACTTCCAAGAAGCTCATGCACCAGTTCTCATACGCTGACTCAAGGACTTATACGGAGGTCAAAACCAGGGGGAGTAGTGTGTGTTGTACTCTTTTTCCTTCACTACGGTTTCGTCCCATTGGGTTTTCCTAGTAAGGTTTTAATGAGGCAACATTAAGCACACTACGAGCTCGGGAGTGTTGTGAAACACATATTGTGGATGTCCATTAACCAGCCCAGTCCATCTCCCAAGCCCATTGACCAGGCTCATCTGGCCTGGCCCAGCCGCCTATGAAGACTTATATTATTAGATTGAGCTTTATCTTATTCACTTATGTAATGGGCCTAGGTTTACTATGTAATAGACGACCATGATATATGTTTATATAGACCTATTGGTCGATCATTATCAAGTAGAAGTTAACACTTTCACAACAGAGATTAATATATAATATATGTTATTATTTATTTTGTAAACTGGACAATTTAAAATATAATATAAGTATATATAATTATAAATATATGTTAGGTTGGTTTATTTATTAATATAAATAGTGTATAATAATCTAAATTTTATAAACATATTTAAAATTTAAAATCTATTAATTCATATTAATTCAAATACTACAAATTTAAATTATTTATTTTAAACTTTATTATGTTATATATTATATTCAAAGTTTTTTGAAAATATATTCTCTTAGAAAAAAAACTAAAAAAAAATTTGGTAAATTAAAATTAAATTAAAAAACGAATTTCCTAACTTAAATGAGAATATTTTGGTAAATATTTTTAGTAGATTATGTGGTCTTTATTTTTTAAAAATAAATGATATGATATATAAATATTTGTTAATAGCATATCATGTAAATTTATTACAAACTTAAGGTTTCTTTTTAAAAAGTCTTTCCTTTTAATATATAGGAGATTAATATAGAGAAATACAATTGAATAACCAACATTACATCTAAAATTAGTTTTCTACCATCTAGGTCCTAGGTAACTACCCTCTTTCTCCAACAATGTATAATGTATACATATTTGTCTCTCTTGCCCACCTATCTCTCTAGTAATATATCCCTCTCTCTTTATTTTTTTTCTTCTAGACATAACTTTTTTTTTTAGTTTTACCAACTTTTTTTTGGCCAATATGATTATTATTTTTTGTTAATTTGCTTCTTTTGTAATCTTACTTATTTTTGGGTCTAAATTTAGAGTCTTCTTTGGGTTTAGGGTTTATATTTTTGGTTTAGGGTTCATATTTTGTGTTTAGGGTTTATATGTTGGGTTTGGAGTTTATATTTTGGGTTTAGGGTTTATATTGGGGTTTGGAGTTTATATTTTGGGTTTGGGGTCTATATTTTAGGTTTATATTTTGGGTTTAGGGTTTATATTTTGGATTTAAGATTTATTTTTGTGTTTAGGGTTTATATTTTTGTCTTTAGGGTCTATATTTTGTGTTTAAGGTTATATTTTGGGTTTAGGGTCTATATTATGAATTAGTGAACAATTATTATAACTCCAAACACAAAAATAACATAAAACCTAAACCTAAAATATAAACCATAAATCCAAAATATATACCCTAAACCCAAAAATAAATGTTAGTAGTACATATACCTGAAGTTGTTAGTTTGTATATTAAAGAAACGGGGTGGAAAAATTATTGGGGTTTATATTTTGGGTTTATGATTTATATTTTGGTTTTATGGTTTATATTTTGGGTTGCGTGTTTAAATTTTGGGTTGAGAGTTTATATTTTGGGTTTAGGGTTTATATTTTGGATGTAGGGTTTATATTTTGGGTTTAGGGTCTATATTTTGTGTTTAAGGTTTATGTTTTTTGTTTAGTGTTTAGGGTTTATATTTTTGGTCTAGGTTTATATTTTGGGGTTTATGATATATTTTTCCGTTAAGGGTTGAGATTTTTGGTTTAGGGTTTAGATTTTAGAGTTTATGTCACTATTTACTATTTCATAAAATATAAGTCCATTTTGAATAATTTTAATCATGTTAGATGTAGAAAAATATGTGTCTTTTTAGATAACTTTTATGATTTTATTTTTTGAATTTACGTGAATTTATTTGCAAAAATACTCAAATGGGTGGAATTTCCAAAATTTAATATAAAAAGAACGAAAGAGAGAGTGTGTATATGAGGGTAAGAGTGAGATAGCATATGTATATTATTACCACAACTAACAATACACTCATATGATTATATTTTAATATTACACCTACACTAAGTTATTCATCTAACTCACCCATTAATATAGAAGATCATATTTATTTTAAATTTTATTATGTTATATATTATATTCAAAAAAATTTTTAAATATATTATCATAGAAGAAAATAAAAATAAATATATTAAATTACAATTAAATAAAAAAAACGAATTTCCTAACTTATATGAGAAAAAATTGAGAATATTTTGGTACAAATTTTTAATAGATTATGTTGTCTTTATTTTTTTTTAAATAAATGATATGATATATAAATATTTGTTAACGGTATACAGAGCCGGTCTTGAGCCCAAGCAGAGCAAGCATGCGCTTGCGGCCCATTTTTCAATCAAAAAATTTTATTTAAGAAAATAGCCCATTTTTTGAAAAAATGTACAATTTTGGCCTATTTTTCCATTGTAGCTTGCGGCCTTTAGAAAATTTTAAAATCTCAGGACCGGCCCTGACGGTATATATAATTATAAATATATGTTAGATTGGTTTATTTATTAAGATAAATAGTATATAATAGTCTAAATTTTATAAACTTATTTCAAATTTAAAATCTATTAATTCGTATTAATTCAAGTACTAAAAAGAAAATATTTTGATGGAATGTTAAATTTATTTAAAAGAGAAAAAGATGTACATATTTATATTCTGGTTATGTAAGTAGCCCTTTCAGGATTGGAGTGTGATCAACGTTGCATCGTTAAAATCCAATACTAGAAAATCCGAGTAGGACAAAACTAGTATTGGGGAAAAGAGTACAACTATTGAACACATCTTGAAAGCTAAAGACAAGAAGCTGGTAAATGTAAGATAAAAAAGTTAAGAAACATTAATGATGCAGCGTGTCCCAACGAGAAGCAAGGAGATGTAATGGGGAATTCGGTTGGTACCGAAGACTTGCAAGTCGGTCCCGAATAGAACGAGTAATGGCGGAGCGAGTGAAAGTGTGTGAACAATGAGGCTTCCCAAGGCGACGGTTGTTCCGTTCGCGCCATATGTGATAAATGGTGGTTTGAAAGCACATCCTAAATAGTATCAGATTGCTTGTTGAGTGGGCGTTGTGACGAAGGGAAGTAAGTGTAATACTAAAAATTTTAAATTATTCATTATAAATTTTATTATGTTATATATTATATTCAAAGTTTTTTAAAAATATATTCTCTTAGAAAAAAAACTAAAAATAAATTTGGTAAATAAAAATTAAATAAAAAAACGAATTTTCTAACTTAAACGAGAAAAAAATTGAGAATGTAAAGATTTTTTATAGATTATGTGGTCTTTATTTTTTAAAATAAATGATATGATATATAAATATTTGTTAATACCATATCATGTAATTTATTACAAATTTAAAGTCTCTTTTTAAAAAGTCTTTCCTTTTGATATACATGAGATTGCTAACTACTCCATTCATTCCTAAATAGATGATGTCTTGGAGTTTTTACGTAGATTAAGGAAAATAATTTTTTCTTTACTTTATGCTTTTCTTTTAAAGTGTTTTTATTTAAAACTTCATCTTTTTAGAAACAAAACTATAATTATAAAACATCCTCATTTCAGGAACGGAGGGAGTATATTTAGTAGATAAAAATATTTATGTAAAAAATTCAAAATGATTTAGAACACAAAATGAATACAATAAATCCAATAAACCAAACAGAACTTGGAATGAAACAAAATTTAAGTCTCAAAGGCTTTAGTTTAACGACAATTCCAAATTTGAATAAGATTCACATTTCCGCCTCCGCTATGTAGTTTAATTGTGAATAGCTTATTTTATCTTTTATGCTCAAGATACGAAAAACAACAAATGGAAAGGTAACACTGACAACTTTTTTTTCCACGCAACGCGTAGGATTTTTCCTAGTTAGAAAATATAGAAGATGAATTATCATAATTGTTGTTAATGGTTATTTGTTTCTTACAAAATTATGTGTTACATTTAGAAAATTTTCATAATTATTTTCAGTTATATTTTTGCAGCAAAAAACATTATTTTATATCTAAAAATCTAAATTAATATTAAAGTTATAATATTTTGTTCAATTTTTATAACATTTTCTTTAACTTTAACTATTTACACAAACCCGCCTATAGAGCGGATAAAATTTTAGTACTATAAAAAAAAATCTGAGTTTTTGGAACTATCCACCTAAAAAATAGCAAACCAATTAAATCTCAACGTCTGTTCAAATTTAATATTAACTTTAAAACGTTATTTAGGTTTTGGATAATACTGAAGTCAACTACCATAATTAAAGCCTGAAACTTTACTGATTTGGGCTCAGTTAATTAGCTTTGGCAGACTTCAACATTTGACCTAGGCAGCTGCACTTCTGTAGACACTCCGTTCTTTCTCCCTAACGTTCTTTTCATATATTCCCCCTGTTTCATATTGTATATAGTTTAAGGTTTGTGCACAACTATTAAAAAAGTTATTTAATTTTAAGTTTTTTAAGATAAAATCCGCATTCCAAAACAAACCAACCAATAATAAATCATTCTGCAGAATATAAATAGTCAAAAACATAAAAATACATTAAATTTTGCATTGAAAAGTGAAAACAACAATCTTTTTGAAACAAATTTTTTCCCTAAAACTACTTATATTGTGAAACGGAGGGAGTATTTCTTAGTTTATCACTCATAAATAACCTAGAGGTTTACCAAACTGTTACGAAGTAAAGAGAGAAAAAGGTGAAGTGAAAAATTGTAATTTCTTCATTAAACCAAAAGTACAAGTGTACCAACATTTATAGTGTGTTAGTGAGTTAACAAACTTTTAACAGAATGTTAACCTCCTAACTGAAAATTAACCACTAATCTAATTACACACTCTAATACACCCCCTCCTCAAACTTTAATCTGATGGCTTTGAAGGAAGATAAAAACTTGAAGGTGACATTTTAGACAATATGTAATGAAAAAATGACGATGCTAATGGTTTTGTTAATATGTCGGCATGTTGATTTTGTGTATCAACATGAAAAGTCTTCAAGATTCCAACTTGTAATTGTTGTCTAACCTTGTGACAATCAAGTTCCACATGCTTGGTACGCTCATGTAATACCGGATTGGATGCAATGTGCAAGGCAACCTTATTGTCACAATACATTTTTGTTGGACCTGTTGTAGTGATTTGAAGATCCTGGAGCAGTTTGTTTAGCCAAATCACCTCACAAGTAGCATCAGCTAATGACCTATACTCTGCTTCTGCACTGCTTCTACTTACAACCCTCTGTTTCTTTGATTTCCAATTGATAAAAGAGCTCCCTAAATAGGCACAATAGCCTGAGATTGATTTGCGTGTATCTAAGCATGCTCCCCAATCTACATCAGCAAATACATTTAAACATATTTCAGAATCAGCTGAATAAAAGAGCCTTTGACCAGGATTTGCCTTGATGTATCTGACCACTCTTTGTGCTGCAGCAAGGTGTAAATATGTTGGTTTAGCTAAGAATTGACTCAACTTGTTAACAGAAAAGGAGATATTGTCAGATATAATAACTTGCCAATGATTTCTTTGTAGACTGTTGGATTAGACAATAGTTGACATGATGTTGTACTCAGATTAATAGCAGGGTCCATAGGAACAGAAACAGATTTAGCAGCCAATAAACCTTGATCTGCAATCAAATCCAGGGCATATTTCCTTTGTGAGACTGATATACCTGTAGATGATCTTGCTATTTCTAAGCCTAAGAAGTACTTTAGCTGTCCAAAGTCTTTTATCTTGAAAGCAGTATGTAAAACTGACTTTAGATCTTGTACTTCAGTATCATTGTTACTTGTAATTAGTATATCATCCACATATACTAATAAAGCAATGAAAGTAGTAGCAGTAGATTTCACAAATAGAGTATGTTCAGATCCAGATTGTTTAAAACCAGCTGTAAGCATAACAGCAGAGAAACATTGGTACCACTGCCTTGAAGCATGTTTCAGCCCATATAGTGACTTATTGAGTTTACAGACGGGATTAGGAGGTAATGTGGTACCTGGAGATGTTGTATAACCCAAAGGCAGAGCCATATAGACTTCTTCATCCAATGTACCATGCAGAAAAGCTGTTGAAACATCCATCTGAGTGAGACTCCAACCAAGACAAGCAGCCAAACTTAGTACTAACTTGACTGTTCCCAATTTAACTACAGGTGAGAATGTATCCATATAGTCTACTCCTTCTTGCTGAGTAAACCCTTGTGCTACTAAACGAGCTTTGTACCTATCTATGGTACCATCTGGATTATACTTTATCCTGTATATCCATTTACATCCCACAATATTCTTGCCTTCTGGTTTTGACACTATTGTGAATGTATCATTTTGTTTCAGTGACTCTAATTCCTTATTCATGCCTTGAATCCATTTTTGAGATTGAACAGCTTGTTTAAAGGTCTTTGGTTCTGTATCTACACTTATAGCAAGGATGAAACGTTTGTATTCTGGTGATAGATGGTCATATGTAAGAACAGAAGATAAAGGATGAGTGGGTGATGAATTAGAAGAAATTGAAGGTGGAATGGAAAGAGATTGTGTTAAAGAGCAGTGATAGTCAGAGAGATAACCTGGTGCTTTAGACTGGCGTCTCGGTCTATCCACAGCTACAATAGTTTGATCAGCCACTTCAATACCAGTTTCTTGTATTGGTGATGTAGTTCCCATGTTATTATTATTTGGTAAAGATGTATTAACATGAGACAATTGTCTATTACTTGTGTTATATAAAGATTGTTCCAAATTTTCAGGATCACTAACACAATCAACATAATCAATAGAATCATTAATTGGTATAATAAAATCATCATCAATAACAAGAGAATTATTATCTAATACTGGCAAAGGTACTATAGACATGGAAAAAGGATCAGAAGGCTTAGTCTTATCATTTTCAAAAGGAAACAGAGTTTCATGAAAAACCAAATTCCTTGTTATTGAAATAACATTTGTTTATAAATCTAAGACCTTATAACCTTTATAACCAGGAGGATAGCCTAAGAAAACATAAGGTTTAGCACGAGGAGAAAACTTATTACGATGCTTTGGCAAAATTGAAACATAACATAAGCAACCAAAGACACGTAAATCATCATATATTGGAGCTTTTTATATAATTTTTCATAAGGAGAAACATTATGAAGTAAAGGAGTAGGCAATCTATTTATCAGATAAGCTGCAGTATTAACACAATCTGACCAAAAACTCAATGGAACATGTGACTGAAAATACAAAGCACGAGCTACATTTAACAAATGTTGATGCTTTCTCTCAACAACAGAGTTTTGTTGAGGAGTATCAACACATGAAAAGTAATGTATCATTCCTTTTTGAGCAATCAAATCCGTGAATAACAATTCAGGAGCATTATCATAACGTATAGACTTGATTGTAACTTGAAATTGGTTTTCAACATATTTCACAAAAGTAGGAAAAACAGTTTGCACTTCACTTTTGTGTTTAAGAAAATATAACCAAGTTACTCTAGTAGAATCATCTACAATAGTTAAAAAATATCTATAACCTTCTATTGATTCAGTAGCAAAAGGTCCCCAAACATCAAGATGAATCAAGTCAAAGCATTGACAGCCACATTATTATTAGAAACAAAAGGTAATCTCTTTTGTTTAGTTAAAGGACATATGCTAAAATGATGATCAGGAGAAGACTTGAAAGAAATATTATTTGCATATGCTATACTATGTAAACATGGAGTAGATAGATGACCTAACCGTTGATGCCATAGATTGCTATCCAATTGAATTGATGCACACAACTGAGGAGACTTGTCAGAGAATGATTGGGAGTCTTTTGGTTTGAACACATATAAATTGTGTAAAAGATTACACTTCCCAATCATCGAGCCCTGCATAAGCTCTTGAAATACACAACAGTTTGGAAAGAAGTGAGCAGAACATTTACTTTTAGTAACTAAACTACTAACACTAATCAAATTGAATTTGAAAGATGGTATATGTAACACATCATATAAGATCAATCTATCTGTTAGTTTATATCTCCTATATGAATTATAGGAACTCTATCACCATTTGGTAAAGAAACTGTGACATATGAGACTGGTTTAACTACAGTAAACATGGAGAGATCTGAACATACATGGCCTGTGGCACCACTGTCAACTATCCAAGAATCAGAAAGAATTAAAGAAGAGATTGTTGAAAAACAGAAATGGTGGTATGATAGTTTATGAGCTTAGATCAAGAATCTTAATACTGGTAACTCCAGCCTGTGATATATTCAGAATAGGTTCTGAATAGACTTGTGCAATGGTATTCTCCTTTGAACCAAGTGTTTGAGACTGTATGAACCTTGGCTTGATTGAACATTTAATCTCTGATTTGCTTTTGGATGTCCCGGTGGATAACCATGCAACTTGAAGCATTTTGTGACTATATGTCCAGTCATACCACAGTGAGTACAAACAGGTTTTGGCTTTGGTTTATAGTTGCTATAAGCAGCAAAATGTGTGTCTTCTGTTGTTGGAGTACTTGTTTGAAAAACTACAGTTTCTGAATTAGTGTTTGGCTTCAAGACCCTCTGTCTTTCATCTTGACATACCAAATTGAACACCTCTTCTATACTGGGTAAAGGCTTTAACATCAGAACCTGTCTTCTAGTAGCATCATNGCAAAATGTGTGTCTTCTGTTGTTGGAGTACTTGTTTGAAAAACTACAGTTTCTGAATTAGTGTTTGGCTTCAAGACCCTCTGTCTTTCATCTTGACATACCAAATTGAACACCTCTTCTATACTGGGTAAAGGCTTTAACATCAGAACCTGTCTTCTAGTAGCATCATATGCTTCATTTAGACCCATCAGAAACTTCATAATTCTTGATATATCCATCATTTTCTTCCAATTTTCAGCTGCTGAACACTGACACTTACCACAAGTGCATACTGGTAATTCAACAAAATTGGCATATGTTTCTCATACAGTCACTAAATCTGTGTAGTATGAGCTAATGTCCTTTGTTCCTTGATTTACCATACACAATCTTTGTTCTAACTCAAAGATACGAGCTAAGTCATCTTGTTTGAATCTGTTCATGAGACTATTCCAAATAGCTTATGCAGTATTCATATACAATAGACTAGCACTTATACTTTTTGAAACGGAATTCAATAACCAAGTTGACACCATGTCATTGCAACGGGACCAAGAACCGACATTCATATCATCATCAGCAGGTTTCTTAATAGATCCATCTACGAAGCCTAACTTGTTCCGAACATTTAGAGCTAATCGTACTGACCTTTTCCATGAATGAAAGTCGAATCCACTATTGAGACGATCAGAAACCAGTATCAAACCGGCGTGATCATTACTGTGCAGATAAAATGGATTCTCATATAGATCTGATTGTTTTGGAGCGACACCAGTTGTTGAAGATTGCGACATTCTTGATGAAGATTTCAAGAAATGTACCAGAAATTTGTAGTAATTTCACAGAAATTGGCGGATTACGAAGATCAAGAAGCTGGAAATTGAAGAAAACAGCTCAAGAATCAGAGTAATGACGAGCTCGAAAGTGATACAAAGATACGGCATACTCATGATCGAAGAAGAAAGAAGATTCAGAGATGAATTTTGCGGAAAGATTTCTTAATTTCGTCTGAAACCATGTTACGAAGTAAAGAGAGAAAGAGATGAAGTGAAAAATTGTAATTTCTTCATTAAACCAAAAGTTACAAGTGTACCAACATTTATAGTGTGTTAGTGAGTTCACAAACTTTTAATAGAATATTAACCTCCTAACTGACAATTAACCACTAATCTAATTACACACTCTAATACAAACCTAGAACCTTTCAATTCCCCATTCCAAAACCCTCTTCGAAATCTAGTTTTCTTGCTCTTATGTAATCCTAAAGCCATGGGACATCTTGTATCACAATCTCAAGTCCATCAATCTCTCCGCTATAGCAATGGCAAATCTTAGCAGCCTTTCCGGAAACTTCAACAAAGACGATATACTACTCAAACTACATCATTTTTGAGAGTCGCGAAATGAAATCACGTTATGTGTTTGGAGCTCCTCCTCCTCATTGATGATTAGGTACGTTGGCTTCTTTTCAAACCTCTTTACCTTTCTTTTACTTCACCGTAACGAATATGTATCTCTTATTTTTTTAAGCTTCACTTTTTCCTTCTCTTTGGTAAAATCTTCAAAAGAAAATCAAGGTTTTGCCTTCATTTTACGAGTTTAACTATTTAGTTATCACAATAATACGTACATTTCAATAAGAACAATAACTAAACATTAAAATATTAATTAGGAACAATTTGAAAACTAACCTATATTACATATAAAATTTGAAAACTATACACTCTATTTACATAATGTGAAAAATACACTTTTATATATTTTTATGAAGAAAATGTCCTTATTTTTATTAACTAAATAATTAACTTAGAAAAAAAAATTTCCATAACTAAATTAATTATAAAAACATAATTAATTTTATTTATTCATCTTGTTGACTTTTTTTATCTTTATTGACTCATACAATCTTCAGTTGAGTTTTTTAAAGTCGTTTTGTTGCATAGTTGAATTTTATTCCATTATACGTTGAGTTCTACTACAACAATTGACATATTTAGTGGTCCGAAAGATTTTTTGTACAGTATACGTATTACAAATGTTGATTTGTTTTTCATCCTGTTTGACTTATTTTCTGAATCTTGTTGATATGTTTTTGTAACTATACTTAAGTCAAATTTTGTCGATTTGTTATTAGGTTGACTTGTTTAACTATTGATTTATAAAATTAGCTTGACCTTTAATTAGATCAACTTTATATCATACGATCAACTTATATTTTTTGTTAATTTTTATTTAAGTCAATATGTTTGTATTATATATTTTTGTTTAATTATTTTCTATTGTCGATATGTAGATTCTAGGTGAAATGTAATGTATATACAATATATACCCTAAGATTAACTAAATATCATCTAACTCTATGCTACTTCTCTCTCTCCAGCGTAATTATATCATATATCCTTTATCACCCCTACTAACGTAAACAACAACTCTAATTTCGGTAGAGTTTCTTTGTCAGACGAATAATTTTGTTTTTCAAAAAGTAAACGCACTTCGTCTTCTCTTTCCTGTGAATTTTCGGTGAGAAAACTCAACCGTCCCCATTAGGGCTGGGCAAAAAAACCGATAACCAAATAACCGATTGTAACCGAACCGAAAATTCGGTTACGGTCCGGATTTGGATACTTTCAGTTAGCCGTTTGGATTTTAATTGTACTATCCACTGGTTATCGGTTAGTAACCGAAATCGAACCGATAACCAAATAACCGAAAAATATAAATATAATATATTATTATAAGTTATTTTATTTTATTTACTAATATACATCTAAAAAAGATAAAGATAACTTCGTTTGGACTTTTGTTTTTTTATATTTTTTCTTGAGTTTTTGGATTTTTATTCTATATGTATTGTTACATTTGAATATGAATCTTTTCTATGAAAAATTAAAATCGTGAATGAATCTATGTTATATAGGTATTGTAATATAACATAATGAGATAATGAGTCTCAGATTGATAATGAGTGAGATTGATAACTTCAAATTAAAAACATTGTGTTACACTGTTACTGTAGCAATATATTGTTAAATACTATTTTTCGTTTTCTAATCGAGTAAACAATTTTATTAATCAGTTATTTTTTGTTTTAAAACAGTTTCATTTTTGGTTTTTGTAATCGGTTAGTATCCAAACCGACCGAAACCGAGAGGTAACCGAACCGACCGAAACCGAAATATCTAAATTAACCGAATGGATTTTATATTATTCTAACCATACTAACCGAAACTGAATACAACCGAACCGAAACCGAATGGTTAACCGAACGCCCAGCCTTAGTCCCCATTACTTCGTTGCTCTAAATTTCTCAACTGCTAAAAGTTAAATCAAGTTCAAACCTAACTTCTCATTAAAAATTTCTCGGAAGCTCTTATTCACAGAAAAAGGAAACTGAACAGTAACTGTCGGGAAGAATCCGAAATATTCCTCTAACTATCAAAGAATTCACAGAACTCGCATCCAGGGTTTGTTACAAAAGGTAAATTTCACTTAAGTATTGTGTAAATTTCAGTTAACTGATTCATATTGTCCGAAATTAGTTGAACATTAGCATACAGAACAAGACCGTAACTGTTCTCTATCAGAAATTTGTCTTCTTTCATACGGCTTACTCAGAAACTTTTTTAATTTGGGGATTTATACACAAATTATCAGATTCACTTCAATTCTCATAATGCATACAAATTCGTAACATTGTCCTGTCTTCCTATCAATTGCATGTCTGAACATTCGTCTAGCAACAAATTTAGTTTCAGTTTTATCTTATTTATAGGGTATGGTGTTTAGAAAGTATGTCACTGTTATGTTCTTCTCGCATTGCGTACACGTATCGATATTTTTCTCTGTTTCCGGTATATTGACTACTTGTTGCGGTAATCGGTGTAACACCCCGGTTCCGGTCAACCCTCTTTTGACCAAAACCGTTGTAGTTACGT
>OVBE01013321.1:0-12794 GCA_900406425.1 Iberis pinnata
AGAATTACAAGTGTTTGTTTCTCTCAAGAATTACAAATGAAATTTTCCAACCCACTTCTATGAGCCCCCTCCAAGGTATTTATAGCCCAGCTCCCCTTTAATGGGGTTTAATGAGCATTTATGGCAAAAATCTTCTGTTTGAATCTTTCTCCGTAACCGCCNAGGTGTTGACTGCTTTCCGCGTGCCGGTTCAGCTTTCCGCGTGCCTGTTCAGCTTTCCGCGCGCCGGTTCAGCTCTCTGCGCGCCGGTTCAGCTTTCCGCGCGTCGGTTCAGCTTTCTGCGCACCGGTTCAGCTCTTTGCGCGCCGGTTCAGCTTTCCGCACGCTGGTTCAGCTCTCCGCGTGCCGGTTCAGCTCTCCGCGCGCCGGTTCGGCTCTTCTGATGAGCTCGGCATTCCTCGCGAGCTCGGCATTCCTCGCGAGCTCTCAGCTTCCCAAGTGGGTTCGGTATTCCTCGCGAGCTCTCAGCTTCCCAAGTGGGTTCGGCATTCCTCGCGAGCTCTCAGCTTCCCAAGTGGGTTCTGCATTCCTCGCGAGCTCTCAGCTTCCCAAGTGGGTTCGGCATTCCTCGCGAGCTTACCCGCTTAGTGTGCCTACTCGCTTAGTGGGCTTTCTTTCCTTATGGGCTTACGAGCTCTTTGTCTTCCGTAAGTGGGCCCGGGGAATCCCATTTACTTCTTAATGCTGGGTCAAACTCCGAGGATCTAACCCGGGAAAATTTACACTCCCACAAATATCTACAATATAACTAACAAAAATATCTTCTTTGATATCATGGATCTTCTAGATCCTCCTATATTTTCACTATCATTTTCTTAAGTTGTGTAGTTTTTTTAACCAAAAAGTTTTGAACCAAACACTACATCTCTCCAGTTCCAGATATTGTTTCGCCTCAATTGCTTCTTGAATATTATGATCTTAAGTTTTGTCATGTAGTTTTAGTTTTCCGAATTGTTGTTACTTGTTGCTTTCTTTGTCGTTTACACATCCTTTCCTTGCAAAATTAATTTTAATTAACTCTTACATATGCCTTGCATATAGGACCAGTGTTAAGCTAAATAATACAAAGGCATGAAAGAATATTAGTCACGGAAAAAATATATCCCCGTGACCTTACCTGCATTTCACTTTGGATTTTTCTTCTCAATTTCTGAACTATGATAAACACATATTTAGCTGATCTCTTTACATGTTTTAATAAATGTGTATTGTACGTTCGTGACTGTAACTATGTTTTCATTTAAAAAAATTCCATAAAATACTATAAGAATAAACTTCTGTTCTATAAACACTATACATTCTTGTTTAACCAGGACGTAACAGTTGATTAAGGGCTTAATTGTTTGAAGATTTTAAAAGAGATTTTGGTTTTTGTTTTTCAAAATTTACTAGTCTAGCCATTCAATTCAAACCACTTTTCTTTTCTTTTTTTTCTTGGTAAGTTCAAACCATTTTTCTTTTGCGAATTTATTATAAGTCTATCTTTTTACCAAAGAACTAAAATCCCTATTGTTTCTTTACATTTTACAGAGCTTTTATATAACAATTGGTCAAATTCTTAGAAATTTCCATTCTTAAATAAAACATCCCTTTATATACTACACTCATACATAAAATAATAAAATAAAATATCTTATCAAAGTATAAAAAATTTCAGATAATTGTATTTAATTATTATAATATTAATTTAATCAATATTTCATAATAGTATGGTTAATCAAAAACAGTTTTGATATTAAATTTTCACAAATTTATTAGCACAGATTTTATTCTTTCCTTATCATTCTAAATAATAAAATAAATTTATATGTTTTTGATCAATTTTTATATTTCTTAATATTATGAAAAAATTTTGAAAAGGCAAAATAAGTTATGAGTGCGGCGATAAGTGAGGCGATTAAGGGTTCAATAGGAGGAAGTGTGGAGGCTCGGGAAGGTGTGGAGGATGAATTGATGGACGATGTAGGGAGACCGCCGGAGAAATTGCGTGAGTCTGGGGTGTCTTGGGCAGAGAAAGTGAGGGGTAGTTCGATTGGCTCACCTCCGTTCCCGGAATCTGTGATCAGGAATGATTTTGTGCGTGAGAGGGTTAGGGTTGATTTCCCTGAAGAGGAGGAGGGGGAACCTGTAATAACGGTGGGCAAAGAGGTTTTATATGCAATGAACGACCTTTGGAAAAGTTGCATGTTTGTTAAGGTGTTGGGTCGTAATTTAAGCCTTCCATCTTTATCTCGGAGATTGAAGGAATTGTGGAAACCAAGAGGAGGCTTATGGGTCATGGATTTACCCAGACATTTCTTTCTACTGAGATTTGATAATGAGGAAGACTATTTGGAAGTACTCACGGGAGGGCCTTGGAGAGTGTTCGGTTGTTGTTTATTGGTAAGGGCGTGGTCTGCAGATTTCGATCCATTGGTGGATGAAATTGTAACTACTCCGATTTGGATCAGAATTTCGAATCTTCTAGTGAATTTCTATCATGAAACGATCTTAGAAGAGATTGCGAAGAGCTTAGGGACTCCTATCAAAGTGGATCCTACTACATTACGGTTGGAGAGAGCTAGATTTGCTTGTATATGCGTGGAGGTGAATTTAAAGAAGCAACTTAAAGGTACGGTGGCAATTAACGGTGAAAGATATTTTGTTTCCTATGAAGGTCTGGCTACCATCTGTTCTAGGTGTGGTATCTATGGACATATGGTACAATATTGTCCTAAGAAGAAGGAGATAATTAGTCATGTCGAGAAAGTACAGGTTGTTGTTGGGAAAGAAGCTGGGGGAAATTTGATGGCAGATGGTTTTGTCAAGGTTACGAAGACAATTCGCAATAAAGAGAGGGGTGATTTGGGTCCTTCTGGGGTGAAAGCTTCGGGTAGCCATTCACAGGTGCAAGGACAGAGGAGTGGATCGAATAGTTTTGCTCTGTTGGAAACGTATACCAAGGACAAAGAAGTGGAAGAGATGTCCAAGATTTCAGCTGGTAATGTGACAGAGAATCCAAATTCTGTTTCAAATTCCAAGAAGCAAATCGTAACTATAAACTCTAATAAACCAATGAGCAGTAAGGTCACAGAGCTAGTGGTAAGTGAAGAGGGGACTAAGCCGTCATTTACAGTTGGGACTAAAGAAGTGGAGGATTTGAAATTAAAGAATAAATTTTGGAGGACAAATAGACCGACAAGAGGCATTATCTTCGGACCAACAAAATGTGAGAAGGAAATTGTTCAAATGGGTAAAAGACAGAGAAGAGATGGGGAATCTTCTTCACATAAAAGGGTAGTTATTGGGGAAGCTGGTCAACGATCAGGAGATACAAGAACACCTCTAATGGAAATTGGGAATATGGGAAGCCTTTCTGGTAAGAATCTGAAAGCTATTTCAACAGATTTAGTGCTGTTGAATGAGGATAATGCTGGTAGTATAGATACTACGGCTGCCCAAGTGTAACAAGTCGCCCCAGTTACTTTTATTATTGTTTTCTTTATGATGTTAAGTTGCATTTTTGGAATTGCCGGGGGGCAAATAAACCTAATTTCAGGAGGTCAATAAGGTATCTAATGAAAAAGTTTGATACATACATCTTAGCTCTGTTTGAGACTCATTCTAGTGGTGACCGTGCTGCTCGAATTTGTGGACAGTTAGGCTTTGATAACTCTTTTCGGGTTGACGCTTTAGGCCAGAGCGGAGGTTTGTGGTTACTTTGGAGGTCTAGAGTGGGAAAGGTGGATATTGTGCATTCAACTCATCAGTTCATACACGCCAGAGTTGAACAGAATGGGCAATGTGTAAATATTATCCCAGTTTACGCTGCACCATCAGTTTCTCGGAGGAGTGGACTGTGGGATGAGCTGAAAGGAGTAGTAATGCCGTTACAAGAGCCTCTATTAATAGGGGTGATTTTAACACTATTATAAGTGTGGCTGAAAGATCAGGAGGTAACGGACGTCTTACCGCGGATTCGTTGGAGTTTAATACATGGATTAATGAGTTAGCTTTGGTGGATATGCGTTTTGAGGGGAATAAATTTACATGGAAGAGAGGAAACTCGGAACGCACTTTTGTGGCCAAAAGGCTGGATCGTGTTCTATGTTGTAGGGAGACCCGATTGTTTTGGCCTGAAGCGGTGGTGAGACACCTTCCTTTTTTGGCGTCAGATCATTCCCCAATATGGCTAACTCTTAAACCGGATATTAGTGGTAGCGGTAGAAGGAGACCATTTAGATTTGAAGCGGCTTGGTTGAAGCATGAGGGGTTTAAGTCTATGTTGGTATCCGCTTGGAATTCTAATGTTTCAACCCCAAAAGCTTTAGTTAATCTAAGTAAGACATTGAAGAAGTAGAATAAGAATGTCTTTGGGGACGTTAATAAGAGAAATGATGATCTACTGAGCAAGTTACAATTGGTTCAAAGTCATATTGATTCTTTGTCTACTGATGCTCTAATCGAAGAGGAGAGGATATTGGAGAAAGATGTGGATCAAACTTTAGAACAGAAAGAGTTACTCTGGTTTCAGAAATTAAGAGAGAAGTGGATTGCGCTAGGAGATCGAAATACATCTTTTTTCACACATCTACAATCATAAGGAGGAGCAGAAACAAGATTCGCATGTTGCGGGATGATAATGGTAGATGGGTGACTGATCCTAATGAACTGGAAGGGCTGGTTATAGACTACTACAAGAGGTTGTATTCTTTAGAGAATACGCTCAGCTCGGAAATACACCTTCTTGATCTCGGGTTTCCAACCTTGTTACCCGAAGAATTGGCAGATTTGGATTGTGTATTTACTCCAGGGGAAATTTTATGTGCAATGAAAAGTATGGGAGCCTTTAAAGCTCCGGGTCCTGACGGTTTTCAACCCATATTTTTCAGGAAAATTGGGAAGTGGTGGGCACGTCCGTAGTAAAGTTTGTACTCCAGTTTTTTGAAACAGGAATATTGAAACCGAGGTTAAATGTTGTACTTCTCGTGCTAATTGGGAAGGTTGAAGCGCCAGAGAAGGTTGCCCAGTTTAGACCCATCAGTTTATGTAATGTACTATTCAAGTGCATCACTAAGATGATGGTTCTGAGGCTTAAGAGGGTTATCTCCAAGCTAGTTGGTCCTGCACAATCGAGTTTCATACCAGAACGATTAAGCATTGATAATATTGTCATTGTACAGGAGGTTGTTCATTCCATGAGAAGGAAGATGGCACTTTCTGTGAAGTGGTTGGATGCTTCTCAAGTTGGATCTTGAAAAGGCTTATGACCGTATAAGATGGCACTTTCTGGAGGACACTTTGAAGATAGCCGGACTCTCATTGAAATGGCAGAATTGGATAATGAGTTGTGTTCGAAGCCCACATATGAGTGTTTTATGGAATGGTGAAATGACACAAGAGTTTGTACCAACAAGGGGACTTTGACAAGGTGATCCACTATCACCTTATTTATTTGTCCTTTGTCTTGAACGTCTATGTCATTTAATAGATCATGAAGTGGGAAGTGGCTTATGGAAACCAATACGGTTATCTAGAGATGGTCCTTGGCTTTCGCATGTTTGTTTCGCGGATGATATCGTTTTATTTGCAGAAGCTTCTGTTGTTCAAATTAAGATAATTCGTGGGGTCTTAAGAAGATTTTGTGAGGCTTCGGGTCAGAAAGTGAGTTTGGAGAAATCCAAGATCTTTTTTTCTGGAAATGTTGATCAGACTTTAGAAAATAGTATTGTGACTGAAAGTGGAATTGGAGTAACAAGAGATCTTGGGAAGTATTTGGGTTTACCGGTTCTTCATAAGAGAGTCAATAAGGACACTTTTAGTGAAGTTCTTGGTCGTGTCTCACAAAGACTGGCTGGTTGGAAAGAGAAGTGTTTAAGTTTAGCTGGGCGTTTGACACTAACCAAAGCTGTAGTAATGTCAATCCCAGTCCATACTATGAGTTTAGTTACTTTACCTCAAAGTAATATCAAACTCATTGATAAACTAGCCCGAAATTTTTTTTGGGGCAGTAACCAAGAGGCAAAAAAAATCCATTATTTATCATGGCAGAGAGTGTGTAAGCCGAAGATTGAAGGGGGGTTGGGAATTTGAAGATTGGATGAAACTAATAAGGCCTTGATATCTAAGTTGAGTTGGAGGCTGTTGAATGATGAAAGGAGTCTTTGGGCTCGTGTTTTGCGATGCAAGTATAAAGTACGGGAAATGAGAGACCCCAACTGGTGTAAACAGAAATCTGTGTGCTCGGTTATTTGGAGGAGTATTACTTCGGGCATGCGAGATGTGGTCTCTAAAGGGATATCTTAGGCAATTGGAGATGGCAGGAGAACAAAATTTTGGCGGGACAAATGGCTGATGCAAGTTACATTAATGGAATTAGCTTTAGCGACAGTTCCTGCTAACATCATTGATAAGGAAGTATCTTTCTTCTGGCATCGAGAAGCGGGATGGAACTGGTCATTATTATCTCGGTTTTTGTCCTGCCAAGTCAGGTTGTATCTAGCTGCAATTGTTTTGGACGACTATTCAGGATATTCCAATACAGTCTCGTGGCAAGGTACAAATGATGGTTCGTTTTCTGTCAAGTCGGCTTATCGGTTGCTTACGAAGTCCCCAGATCTTACTACCTCTATGCAAGTTTTCTATAAAAAGAGTTGGGGTGTGTGTGCTCATGAACGAGTCAAGGTCTTCCTATGGCTGGTCTCTCACCAAGTTATACTCACAAATGTAGAACGCAGAAGGCGTTATTTTATTTCGGATTCAACATGTATGGTGTGCAAAGGTGGGGCAGAAACGATACTACACGTTTTGAGGGACTGTCCCTCTATTAGAGGTATTTGGATCCGACTTGTTCCCCTTCATAAGCACGATTCTTTTTTCGGATTGTCTTTGTTGGAATGGTTGTTTGAGAATCTTAGAAGTGATGAATGGTCTTGCTTATTTTCGATAATTGTTTGGTGGGCGTGGAAATGGCGTTGTGGGTATGTTTTCGGTGTCGAAGGAAAATGTAGAGATCGGGTTCGGTTTCTAAGGGAGTTAGCTGATGATACAGTCAAATTTCACAAAGCCACGTCATTGAGGAGGAGTGGAACTAGAGGTACACAGGCGGCTATTGGATGGGAAAAACCAGAGGTGGATTGGTTTAAGGTTAACACCGACGGAGCGTCAAAAGGGAATCCAGGTAGGGCCACTTCTGGTGGTGTGCTTAGGGATTCGAATGGCGTTTGGGTATGTGGCTTTGCTTTAAATATTGGTATATGCTCAGCAACTCTTGCTGAGTTATGGGGTGTTTACTATGGATTGTGGATAGCTTGGAGTAAGGGAGTAAGAAGAGTCATTGTGGAAGTGGACTCTAAGTGTGTTTGGCGTTTTCTTGAGGAAGGGTTGAGTTCGTGTCATCCGCTTTCATTCCTGGTACACTTGTGCCATGGCTTACTAAGAAGAGACTGGGTAGTCAGATTTTCTCATGTGTATAGGGAAGCTAATCGGGTAGCAGACGGTTTGGCTAATTTTGCTTTTAATCTTTCTCTGGGGTTCCATTTTATTGAGTCTCCTCCTGTTGAGATGAATTTATTAGTTTTAGATGATTTATCAGGGTTGCGATTTAGTCGCGGAACATTTATGTAATTCTTTATTCTTTCATTTATTAATAATTTATAAGGGCTTTCGCCCTTATGCCTACCAAAAAATAAAAATAAAATAAATATTATTATTCATAAATTATTTATTTATTATAAGAACCATAAGCTGTAAAAAATAAATTAGAAAAATATTGATAAAACCAAAAACTACCGATCAAAATTTTGTAAAAACTAGAATCTACAAAAAATCAAAATCTAAAAAAAAAGACCAAAATCTAAAAAATCAAAAACTAAAAACTACTAAACAATCATGAGATTGTGGATTTATTCTTTTAAATTTTATTGATAATTTTACATGATCAAATTGAATTTACAAGTCGAATTTAGCTTGATATATTTCTAATAAAATTCTCCTTTTTCAGGAACCCTCTATCTGTACTATTTACAAAACAATATTACAACCTCTTAAATATATGAAATTATAACGATTTTCCTTTGTTTTCATTCTCTTAGTATCATTAAAAGATTTTTCATCTAAAACTACCATAAATATAAAAATTAAATTTTAAAATAATAATTATAATTAAAAAAATTTTATAGTATTTAGGAAAAAACCATAAATATAATTTGAAAAAATATAAAAGTACCATAAATATTTTATATGGAATATTTTTGAAATGACACATAATTTGATGGCATTTAGAAAAAAAATTGAAAGTTTGTAGTATTCTTAGAATTATAAGCAAAAAATGTCATTTTCGAAAATTCGTTTCATTTGGTAATATATGTATTTTCGTTTCTCGACCCACATCTCATCAATAACTCCATATTTTAATTTGGAACTTTTTATCTATTTTTTTTGTAAAACATTTGGAATTTTCTCGTCATTAAATTGTTTCATTTCAAATAAAAATACCGCTTTATTGTTGTCAAATCGATTTGACTCTCGCTTGTCAGACCATAGCATTTGTTGTCCAAAACTATTAAGCCTAGTCGATGACTTCGATGTACCGCTAAATCCAAAAATGCTAAGAAAAAGACAAATAGTATTTCACCCTAAACAGTCAGAAATTAAACACATAAACTAAAAAAACTGTCATTTTCTCAGAAAAATACAAAACATTCTAAACTCACTCATATCTTCAATAAATTCTCATTACAAACACTCTTTTTCCGTCTCCAACTTTTACACATCTGTCTCTAAAATGGAGTCCTATACTCTTACCACATCTTCCATCTCCTACACCAAACCTATTTCACCGTCCTTCTTCACGGCGGAGCAACCTTCTTACATCCTCCGTAACATTACTCTCACCTCTTATCCTTCTCAAATACTAGCCATTGTTGGCCCTAGCGGCGCCGGAAAGTCAACTCTTTTAGACATTCTCGCCGCAAGAACATCTCCAACCTCAGGCTCAATCCTCATCAACTCAAACCCTATTAACCCTTCTTCTTACCGGAAAATCTCCTCCTATGTTCCTCAACACGACTTCTTTTTCCCTCTCCTCACCGTCTCTGAAACTTTCACTTTCTCCGCCTCTCTCTTGCTCACAAAAAATGTCTCTAGTGCAGTTGATTCTCTTCTTAAAGAATTGAACTTAACGCATCTTGCACATTCAAGACTCGGTCAAGGCTTATCCGGTGGTGAACTTAGAAGGGTTTCAATTGGTCTAAGCCTTCTTCACGATCCAGGATTTCTTATCTTGGACGAACCAACCTCAGGGTTAGATAGTAAGTCTGCGTTTGACGTTGTTCAGATTCTCAAGTCTGTTGCTACTTCAAGACAAAGGACTGTGATCTTCTCCATACATCAACCTAGCTTCAAGATTTTATCTCTTATTGATCGTATGTTACTTCTTTCTAAAGGAACTGTTGTATATCATGGAAGGTTAGATTTACTTGAAGCTTTCTTGCTTTCCAAGGGATTCACAGTTCCTCCTCAGCTAAATTCTCTTGAGTACTCTATGGAAATACTTCATGAAATTCATGATTCGCACGAAAACGACGACGTTTCACTCCCTGAACTTTGCACCGAGAGTCAAAAACAGAACACAAAACAGAGCATTGTTTATTATAGAAGCTCAAGACTCACTGAAATAAACCTTCTTTCTAGAAGATTCTGGAAGATCATATACCGGACGAGGCAGTTGCTTCTTACCAACATCTTAGAAGCTCTTATAGTCGGTCTTGTCTTAGGCACTATCTATCTCAACATTGGAACTGGCAAAGCAGGAATTGAGAAACGTTTTGGTCTTTTTGCATTCACCCTTACATTTCTTCTCTCTTCCACTACTCAAACACTTCCAATATTCATCGATGAACGACCTATACTTCTCCGAGAAACATCAAGCGGACTCTACAGACTCTCCTCTCATATACTTGCAAACACCTTAGTCTTCTTACCTTACTTGCTCCTCATCGCTATCATTTACTCTGTCTCACTCTATTTCCTCGTAGGTCTTTGTCCTTCATGGCTAGCTTTTGGCTACTTTGTGCTCGTGATCTGGATTATTATCTTGATGGCTAACTCTTTTGTGCTTTTCTTGAGCTCTCTTGCACCTAACTATATCGCTGGAACATCTTTAGTAACCATTCTTCTCGCAGCTTTCTTTTTGTTCTCTGGCTACTTCATTTCTAAAGAAAGTCTTCCTAAGTATTGGCTCTTTATGTACTTTTTCTCGATGTACAAGTATGCATTGGACGCACTTCTGATAAATGAGTACTCGTGTATGCTCAACAAGTGCTTAGTATGGTTTGGGGAAGCTTCTCTGAAAAGCTGTTTGGTTACTGGAAGTGACGTGTTGGAAAAGAAAGGGCTTCATGAGAAACAAAGGTGGTTTAATGTTTATGTGTTGTTAGGGTTCTTTGTATTATATCGCGTTTTGTGTTTTCTTGTTTTACTCAAAAGGGTTTCGGGTTCCAAGAGATAAACTTTTTTTGGGTCCAAATTTGTATAAGGAGTTTGTTTTTTTCGTCATACTTCAATGTATAAGAAGCAATATATTGTTGGGAAAGTTAATTTATAAATTCCGTTATCTACATGGTGCATTTATGAATATTACACCGTTTTCTAAAGATCATTCACTGACATTTTGTGTGGTTGACAAGATCAAACTACTTTAAGTTAGTTTCTAAAGATCAAACTATCATGGCCGGTCTTGAGGTTAAGCAGAATAAGTACGAGTTTGCGGTCCATTTTTTATTTTTTAAAATTGTAGTTTAAAGACTACCCCATTTTCAAAATTGTAGCTTAAAAACTGGTCCATTTTTTTCATTGGAGATAGCGGCCTTTAAAATCTGAGGACCGATTCTGCCTCTAATCTATAGAAACATGATGTGTGTGTGAAAGAGAGAGAGAGTGGTTGCGTGGTAAGGAACAAAAGAATCAATTGGTTCCACACTAGTTTATATAGAGTATATACAAAAATGGTTTTATAGGTTATCCAAAAAAATAACACAGAGCTACTTTTTTGGTTAACAAGTAAATCATATTGACGATGTTGACAAAAATAGAGTAGACAAGTAATTTAAATCTTTTGAAGTCAAGTTGACATACAAAAATGCTATTTTTCTCGTTTGTATTCCATGATGAGTTCACGGACATGTATGTTTTATTGGTCGCCCGTGAACTGTCTTTCTCTCAATCCCATATTTGTTTTCACAAACCACTTTTGTCCCGGCCAAGCTGGCTGCTTTTTGGCTCAAATCACAACTCTATTCTTTTTCTTAATTATTTTAACTAAATTTGATCATGTTTTAACTTTTAGAGTTGTAGCATTTGAATCTAACCATTATAAAATAAGGTATTTGTGTTGGGATATCTGTTGCTGGTATCATGTTTGGTATCAAGACTTGAGAAACAAAGAAGTTGTTGTGATCTATCACAAATATCTAGTTCGGCCTACCAAACTCGTCGACTTCGACCAAAAATACTTATGAAAAGAAGTTCATTAAGTAGAGATCACCGTTTGAAAAACATGTATAAATGTAGGTTGACCTCGTTTTCTAGACATTTTTATTGAGAATTATTGAGAATTCTCAAAGCTACATGGACTTGTGATTAAAACTAAAAATCTTGTTAAATATTTTTAACATATCTTGTAAAATCTTTGACCTGATTCAACACTACTTAATTTATTTCATATACTCTTTCATATTTAATCAGTGAAGAATCATGAAGTTCTAACTCAAATTTTTTGGCCAGGAATATATATATGCTAGTGTTTGTTACAGACTCTCAATGTAGGAATCATATAAGTCAAGAGCAAACTAATTTGTGAAAGTTGCAATAGTTTCACCTTCAAGAATGGCTAATGCTCTTGTTCAAGTGTGTAAAAGATTCACCTCATATTCATGTGCTCTTTCAATCAAGTCTTACACCGAGATATTATAGTTTAGTAAACATGGCCACTTAAGAGTTTCTACTTAGTAACTAAAAGTTTGTGGATGAGACAAAGTAATCACTAAATTCTATATTGTAATTGTTCTTATATCAGTTGACATACCAAACATTTTGCTCCCACTCTAAATGATGAATACAGTTTACCAATATATAAATGAAAGGTTCATATTATAATAATTTCCCATGATTAGATCTATTATATTAAATAACAAGTTATTTTGCCTACATGTCGCGACCACATTCAATATTGGCACCTGAAATTACCCTTTTGGGTTTACTGAATTAAAACTATTTACGTATATGCAATTATATAAAATTAAAAAAATTAAATTAAATTTTTAATTTAAAATCGACTTATATTTTTATAAAAGATGTTTTCATCAAAATCTTTTTGTATATTATCTCAATGTATTCTCTTTGTAGCTTATAAAAAAAGTTCTTCTTTCTTCACAAATTCATCCACTTTTGCTCTCAGTTTGTTTAGGTTTTTTTGTTCATATTTTCATTTTTTTAATGTTTGATTTGTTTTTACCATAATTTTGGTCAAAATATTTATACACAAAATCAGTTTACGTTCCAATGCAAAAACTAAATGAGAATATGATCATGTCAATCGATCATTAAATGTCTTATTTCTAATATGTTTTTCATTGTAATTTCAATTGTTTAGTTTATGATTACTTTGATTTATTATGGAGAAGGCTTCATACTTATAATCTCAGCATGCCAAATCAACAATAATAGTTTTTACGTTTTTAATTTATTGTTGATACCAGATTTAGCACCTGCTCTGAAAGCCCATTTCGACCCAAGGCCCAGCTGGACGCCGACGT
>OVBE01013323.1:0-12382 GCA_900406425.1 Iberis pinnata
AATATATATATATATATATATATATATATATATACATATAATTTAAATTATATTTTATTTTATTTAAAACTTTTCGTGAAGTTAAATTAACTGATTTTATGAAAATTTTATAGATTTGTTTGGTGATATATAGTAAAAAAAAAACTAAATTATATTTGACAATCGAATAATTTAATAATTTTCTAAGCATATTTATCTTAATGTTTTTTTATATTCTTATTATATTAAATTTACATAAAGTACTAAATTAATTTAGTGTTTGTTAAAAACAAAATATGTTTTCGATAGATATACCAAATAAGAAGGTTTACATACTTTTCTCTCAGTTTTATATCCTCTCACTCAAACATGCAAAAAAATATCTGAAATTTTGTAATTGCTCACACGTAATCAACAATTATTTTACAAGTGATTTAAACTCAAAAGTTGGTTTATTGAATTTCTTAGTTTGAATTTTAGTGAAAAGAATATTTCTTTTTTGAAGAAAAAAAAGATATATCTTAAGACATGTTCTAAATATTAGCAAGACTAAAAACAAATTCTCTCTCAACATATCTTTATTTTCTTTACTCTCAGTCTGTTGTTCTTTTAAATCGTTTTTCTTTTTGCTGGTGACCGGCAATATACCGACTCCGGCCGTTCTCTATATAATAGTTTAGATTTTTTGTTTATTAGGATGTATAGTCAGTCAGTTTTTCTTTTTAGCGTCACTTTTGATTCCGCTTTGTCTTAACTTTTTTTTCTTTCTGTGCATGTCTTGTTCTCGCTATTCCTTCTCCAATAAAGGAAGATATGATGCGATGGTAGTACAACAACGAGGTTATGCCAGGTTGGGTTAAGAGATGGTGTTTCTTTTGGTTCGGCTATGGAATTATATGGGTTTCTTTTGTCGAATCCATGTAAGCGGTTGAAGATGGTTTTAGACAGTGGTTCTTGGTGGTTTTCTTCGCGGTACCGTTCTATAGGAAGTTTTCCAGGACTTGGTGCGGTCTTGAGCGATGCGGTTGGGGGAGTGGTGGTTTGAGTGGTTTCCCTTGGGGGTTGGTGATGCATCCGGTGGCGCAAAAGGCTAAGTCCTATCCTACGGCTTCTTTGAATGAATTCGCTGGCAGTGATAGGAGGCCATCGCTATCTTTCTTCAAATTTTGTCGGATGGAATATGTGGAGGCGAGATGGTCACGTGACCTTTTTCTCTTTCATCTATTTTATATTAAATAAATACTCATGTTTTTATTATGTTGTGTTTTACTGTTTGTATAAGTTTGTTTTGTCTATCGCCATCTATATTGTATTGAATTCATCGGACACACCTACTGAGGTATACGTCCACCGGTTGGTTTTTTATTTGATTTTATATCAATATGTTAGGAAGTCAGGGGCTATTCTCGTTTCTATAGTATAACCACTGAGGACGTCGTACTTCCGGTTAGGAATTGTCTTACTCCATATTGAAGTGTTTTTTTCACCTCAATGTTGAGGTTAATCAACCCATTGTTGGGTTTGTTGTTTTCTCCTAGTGAGATTATTGTATACTTTTGTGGGTTTGTACTTTGAATTAATATAATATAGTTGACGACAAGAAAAAAAAATTAAATTAGCAAGACTAGGGTGGATAAGGAAAAAAGAATATGTATGTGTTTCTTATTCGATTCCATGTAGTTATGTTTTTCGCATTATATAAGTTGGTTATTGTTGATACAAGGTATAACACATGTCCAAAAGCCTATTTTAGCTAAAGGCCCAGGTGGGCGACGACTTAGGAGACCCAAGACGACCTAGAAGACTTGAAGCAAGACTGGGCCGATTTGACGAGCTGGGCCTTCCAACTCGAAGCCCATTTGGTCAAAACATGTAATTAGGGTTTTAAGCATGTATTCTTAGTATAAATACTTATGTCATTACTCTTCTAAAGATATATGAAATTCTTCTTGAGATCATTCTAGCTTTTAACCCACAAGATCAAAGACCTTAACCTACTTGTTAAGTCTTGATTCAACAGTTGGCGCCGTCTGTGGGGACCTACCAGCTGGACGATCTTAAAATCTCTTTTACAGGGAAAAAGCAACCGGAGCAATGACCACGGGAGGAATAACCGAAAAAGCACTAGACGGATCCACCAGCATCAAGAGGAGAAAAAAACTAATCTTTTACATAAGCAAGTCAATAAACGACGCCGAGACGCGATACCTGGCCATTTAGAAGGTGGCTCTTGTAGTAGTGTCTGCATCCCGGAAGCTAAGATCCTACTTTCAGTCACACACTATCATCGTACTCACCAACCAACCGCTTCAAACCATACTCCATAGCCCAAACCAGTCAGGCAGGTTAACCAAGTGGTCAGTCGAGCTCAACAAATACGACGTGGAGTATCGAACTCGTACATGTTCCAAATCCTAGGTCCTTGCAGATTTCATATTTGAGGTCCCACCCGGAGCAAATAGTACACCTCCACTAGGAACATGGAATCTTTATGTCGATGGCTCAAGGCGGAAGCAAGGGTCAGGTGCATGTGTCCGACTCGAAGCATCTAACAACGAAGCATAGTACGAGACATTGCTAGCTGGATTGCGACTCGCCAAGAACCTTGGTGCCCTACAAATACACGCCTTCTGTGATTCTCAACTTGTCACCATTCAATTCAGTGGCGATTAAGCCGGAAAAAATAATTGAATGCTATAGTACCACCAGATGGTTCAGGAAAAATCATGCGAATTCAACAGCTTCGAGCTCACCAAAATTCCGAGAAACGAGAATCAGCTTGCCGACTCCTTGGCAAACATGGCATCCACCAATGAAATCATGTTGAAGCGAACTATCCCTATGGAATACATAACATCACCAAGCATCACTAGCATGATGGCCAATGCCATTGAGGAACTCATATCTTTTAATCAGAAACAAGGTGAGCACGGAAAAACCGACTGGCGCACTAAAATAGTAAACTATATCCTTATAGGAAAAGAACCAGGAGATAAATGGGCAGCATGGTGCCTTAGAATCAAAGACGCAAGGTACACCATCGTAGACGAGCACCTATAAAAATGATCCGCTTCAGGAATCCTGCTACGTTTCATCGACGGAGACGACGTATAGCAAGTTCTCGCCAAGCTGCATGAAGGAGCAGGTGGGAGTCATTCTAACGGACGTTACCTGGCTCTAAGAATGAAGAAGCGCATACATTATTGGCCGAAGATGCTACGTGACAGCCAGGAGTTTTCCAAACGATGCGAGATGTGCCAGCAACACGAACCAACGAACCACGCGACCACCAAACTGCTAAATGCCTCCGTAAATCCATATCGATTCATGAAGTGGGGAATGGACGTAGTAGGCCCATTTCCGATCGCAACAAACAAACACAAGTTCATGCTGGAAATGACAGATTATTTCACCAAATAGGTTGAAGCGGAGTCCTATGCGGCGATCAAGGCCAAACAGGTTTCATGACTAAAACTACCACAGACTCCCACCTCGGTACAAAGCAAAAAATATATAAAGTCGTTAACAACCTACGTTGTATAAGTATTGCAGGTACAAGACTTCATATAGAAAAACATCATCTTCCGGCATGGCGTCCCATACGAAATTACGACAGATAACGGAACCAATTTTTGCGCAAAGACAGTAAAAGCGTTCTATGACAGGTGGACGGCGAACCAGTCGTACCATTAATCAAAATACATTATTTGACACTAACAGATTACTTACTAATTGTAGGTGAAATATCCGATTAAATCATTCCACGCTGAGGTATCCCCAGGGGAATGGACAAGCTGAAGCCACCAACAAATCCATAGTCGATGGACTCAAGAATCGTCTAGACTCCAAAAAAGGACTCTGGGTCCTACCAAACTACACCTCGATAATCCACCAATCAGACCCCTTCCTCCCTAGCACACGAAATCGAAGCCTTAGCACCATCTAAAGAGGCATTATTCAGTTTGCGTCGAGTCAAGCTGCTAGAGGAAGAAGCCACCAACAACGCAATGCTATGTGATTCGCTCGACGACGTTGAAGAGATACGAGACAGAGCACTGATACGATTAAACGCCTATCAACAAGCTATGATGCGATACTACAACAAAGGCGTGAAGCAGAGAAGGTTCAAAGTATGAGACTTAGTCTTGTGGATGACTTACGCAAACGCAGCAGAAGAAAATTCGTCGGCAAACTGGGAGCTCGGTGGGAAGTTCCATACAAAATATCCAAGATAGTCAAACCAGGAGTGTACGAACTAAATGCTGAAGATGGAACCCCGATCTCGAACTATTGGAATGCCACCAAACTGAAGAGATTTTATTCCTAGGTTCCATTGTACCGTGAACTACGACATGGCTTGATCCCTGTTATCAGGGTACGTAGGCAACCCATTGGGTAAAACTATTTTATTTAATAAAAACCATCTTTGATTATAGGTTCAATGATCCCCAAATCAGAATCTCGGCATTTTCCGTAATCATGAAATATCTAACATACCAAATATCTTTTAAAAATAAAAAGCTGAGAAACAACTCGCACATATCCTGCGTCAGATGGGAATGTCGGCGATATCAAAGTTTTCTCGTCATGGCTCCAAAGATCATTAACAAAGCCGAGATCCGTCTTGTAAATGGAACTAGAGAAACATCCATTTACAACAGCGAAGTTTCAACCTCAGCCACATATTTCGTCAAAAGAAAAGAGTCGAACTCTGACTCACAACCAACTAACACAACGAGATCAAAGCCTTCTCATCCTCGCTAAAAATATCAACTCAAACAGGCAATGGCTACCGAGCTACACCTTTATGTGTCAGATAAAAAATGAAAAATCGACAGATATAGCAAAAGAATTTGCCGAGCTATGGCTTTATTTTCATTATCAAAAGATACTGACATTACATGGTTCGTAAAAAAACGACGACAACCTAACAAATAACAAATCATGAAACATAAATCCTTCTATAAATAACAGCGGGACCGCCGACAAACAAGGCAGATCCTAATCCCAAGAAAAACAAATAACTACGCCAAAGGAACACAAGAGGTACAAGAAAGACTGACCCCAACCCTAAGAAAACCGTGAAAGCTTCTCCAAAGGAACAACTACACCCTCGGCGTCGCTGGAGTAGCATTCAGGACCTCGGCTGAAGCATCCGAACCTCCCTGGGCGGATCGAACTAGTTTCGAATCGTGCTCGTTAAATACAAGTCGGAAGCAGAAGTCTTCGGGTGTCACATCAGTTATGTCCAACTGATCGAATTGGACCTTGTACTTCTTGACGTCTGCTTCAAGCCTCGCCATGAGCTCTACAGGTACCACTCCACCTTCTGCCACTATGATTCGGACGCAGTCCAAAGTACCCTTAGCTTGAGAATAAGACTGGATTATAGGATCAGCCTTGTCTTGGTCCTCCACGTGACGCCGAAGCTTCTCAAGCTTTGTTGCACACTCAACCTGAGTCTCTCGCCATGTTAGCACGATTTGCAAAGCTCGGGAGAGGCAGAGCCTTTTCATCTTGCTCTCATGCAGCTTTTCGAGAGCAACATAAGCCTCTCGCAACTCAGAGAATTTAGCACCAGCTTGGTCTCGGGCTGCATGCAGATTAATAAGCTCCGCTGCAGCGAACTCCTGAGTGGCTTCATGTTCACCCTTAAAGCAGTGAGGTCTTTAGTAGCAAATGTCGTCGTGTCACTTAGCATCCTCTTTATAGCAGCAACCTGGGTAGTAAGCTGCTTGATCACCTCCTCTTTTTTATCCAGTTTAAGTCGATCTTCGGCGATCCACTTCTTACCTTGATCGACCAGCTTCGACAGCTTGACTAGCTCGTCCTCATTACCGGACAAGGCTCAGAGTTTATTCTCGTAGAAGGGGACGAGCTCATTAGTCGTCACCAAAGTTTGTACATCAAACAAACACCAAAATCAGAACTATAAAATTTAATCAACATAGAAGAAGAAGAAAATGAAGAAAATGACCTACCTGGCAAGCTTTCCGAGAAAGAATTTTATAAATCTCAGGTGCCATCCGCCGATCTATAGTAGGGATGATCAGGCCATTGGCCCCGAGGCGATTCACTAAACCCGCGCACGTAAGTCTATCTTGCGCGAACGGCACACCTCTATACGTGAATGAGAACATCTAAGTCCCCTGCAAGTTGTCGCTTCTTGCCGACTAGGAGCTTCCTCCCTTAGTATCTTGATGTTCTGCGGCATCGCCTTCCTCTACCTCAACCATGTTTTCCTTCTCCTCTTCTCCATCATCATCACCACCACCTTCGCCAAGAAGATGAGGAAGTTCTTGGGAAAAGGTCTCTAAACCACCATCTACGGGATCTAAGTCCTAAGTCATCTCGCCCAGAATCTGAGAGAGTATTAGAGTTCCACCAGTGAGAGCAAGTGGCAGAACTGTCAGGTTGTTAACAGGGACATTTGTCCCTGAAGATGTTCCCACATCAGGACCTTCATGTTGCCCCTCAGGAGCATTTTTTGATTGTTGGTGTTCCCCAACAGAAACACCCTCATTTATTGTTTGTCCCTCAGCAGGGACCTCCCATCTCGAAACTTGTTCCTCGGTTGGAACAATGGCTTAATTCGGCTCTTCTGCCGAATCAATGATCACCACATCAGGAGTCTGACAATCACAGTTGGATCGACGTCTCCTCTTGGTTACCAGCGGAATGCAGGGATCCTCGTTGCCCGCAGAACCAGATGTCTGCACCTGTTTTCTCTTTGAACTAGAAGTTGATTTCCCTAGCTCGGAGGCATAGTCAGTTAGGGGTTTTGGACGTCCCATTCTTTTGTTTTTCTTAACAGGACAGACGTTAAGCTCCCAACTAGTTGAAAGATAACAACTCGTAGTTAGAAAGTTTATTCCTTTAAATAACGAGCAGGCACCTGGGTGACCTTACCTGAGTTAGTAAACGAGATACTCTACTGGATACGCTTAAGGTCAAATTGGTTGATGCCAATGATCCCTTCCTCTTGGATCCTCCCAAAATCTTCAAGAAAGTTCGATGGAAAAGGACCGGAGTTAAAATGAAGCTCTGGAAATAACAAAATAAACTTTGGTTATGATCGTCGGAATTATCAGGTTTCAGCTCGGCTTTTCCTAGGTGGTATCTACCGAAGGTCTCTGCCCATTTCCTTTTCAAGATCCTTCTTATGTCGCCTACAGACTCCAAGATGATCATTAGAAAAATATTTCTGCTTCCAGTGGTGGATCTTCGTGATGAGGACATCGAACCAAACATGGAACCAACACTTGTACCACAAGTCAATGAAGCTCCAATAACATGATACAAGGCTAGGAGGCTTAGAGAAGGGTTTAATGATGTGATCCAGACTTTAATAAGCTCTATGGAACTTGGAGGCTTCACCAAAAACAGTCCATAAGTTAACTTAAGCTCGAATGGCTTAAATGAAGAGTTGCTGGAGAATTTCATCCATTTGAGCCTCAAGGAGATCTGGCCTCAGTCCAACCAATGTAAGTCTATTTTCTTAACAAGAATGGAGCTCAACACAACAAGAATAACTCCAAGACCATTCCTGAATTAGAAGATACACTCAATACAAGTCAACTTGAAATTAGAGAGCAAACAAGGCAAGAAGGGGATTCTGAAGCTAGCCACGTGGAAATTCTTGAAGATAACTCTCATAAAAGCCTCAAGGGACTAGAATAAGAAGAAATCATCAAAGGATTCAAGCTGGACGGATCTGAACAAGCAGATTGCATTTCAGCTCCTAAACCGCACAAACCGAGCCAAAATCAGGTATTTTCAATCTATAAAATTTATGCAGGTTAAACTGAGTTTATCTAAGTCATATAAGGCTTAAAAAGACAACATTTCAAGCAAGACGTGATTAAGAACTTTGGTTTATTTTATTTTAAGTTTGCAAACATTTTTGTTTTGTGTGTTTAAATGCTTTGTTGTTTTATTTCGCAAGTCTTGTTGTTTTGAGTCTTTCTTTAAAATTAGTGTCGACCTAATTAGATCTTAAGCTGAAGAAACACTTTATAAGGTTCCCCTGCAGCCTTGTAAACCCCAGAACTTTTTGTTGATTAATAAAGTTGCATTTTCCTCTCTTTCAAGTGGTAGAGATTTAAGCTTTGTCCTTTGTGTGTGGATTCACCATTGGAAGAGATTTCTTGCTGTATCAGAGATCCTTCCATAGTCTCTGTGGTGCGTTCTATCCATCTTCACTTCCATCTACTGATCTTACAAGAGAGAGCATTATAGCCAGCTTGTTTGATCCCATATCGATTCACCTTCACCCATTGAACTAGCACGAGAGAACGTGGAGTCTTATATGATTTGGTATCAGAGCCAAAGGTTCCTACCTTCGGTTCTAACCTTTTATCCCTTTATCTTTTTCAGTTCTGTCATTTTGTGTCCGTTCATCTTCTGTTTGTGTTTTCTGGGTTATTTTTGGTCTGTTTTAGTCTATGAAACGAAAATCAAAATAAAAAGTGTCTAGATTCTTGTTTTAGGTTGTGTTTAGTGTTTGTTTAAGTATTTCGTTCATCATAGTTGCTGCTTGAATCATTTTAGAGAAATCTGATCTATTTTAAGTTTTTGTGACTATTCAGTTTCTGTTTTGGGTATTTTGATCTGTTTGCTATTGTGTAAGCATAAAGAGTGACGAAAATGGCTAATGGTGATGGAAATCAACAAGATGCACTCTTACAGATGTTAAATTCCATGAGAGAAGAGATGAGAAACGTTACTCTAGTTTTTGAAACGATGAGACAGGAGTTTGGAGAACGAATAAGGCGTTTAGAGCAGCCTAGACGTCAACCTATAAGAGGAGCTCCAATCAACCAGAATAACCAAGATGATGATGAAGATGACATGCCTGAACTAGGGTATGACCCACCTGATCATTTTCAGTATCAACTACATAGGAGACAAGATCCTCTAAGGAGAAACCCATTCTGAGAAGGAGAAGCACGTGGACAAAATTATAATATTAAGCTAACCCCTCCTACTTTTGCAGGAAAATAAAATAAGTTTATATGTTTTAGGAGAGGAGACTTGAGCATATATTTGAATGTTATGGGTATAATGAACGCAAGAAAGTTGTTGTTGCTGCAGCACAACTCACTGATAATGCACTTGCATGGTGGGACATAAATGTAGTTGAGAGAAGGAGGCAACGTTTTGCACTTGTAGCAACATGGACTAGCATGAAATACCTTCTAATACTTAGGTATGTCCCTGAACATTATCATAGAGACTTACAAAAACTTTTTCGTAAGTTATCACAGGGAACGAGAAGTGTAGATGAGTATTTTTGAAAAGCTTATGAACTCTCTGGAATTAGAAGAATCTGAGGAAGCATTGATGGCTCAATTCGTTGATGGATTACAAGAGCGCATTGCTAGAAAGGTGGAAAGAGCTCAATACAATAGCCTACATGAGTTGCTGCACCTTGTTGTCCAAGTTAAGCAACAAATTATAGGAAAACCAGCCTTGTCAAACCGTGGTAAAACATCTCAAACGTGGGCATCAAGTAATCATAAACCTCTTGACAAAGGGAAATCGATTGAGATAAATTCTCAATTCAAGGGAAAGAATATAGAGGTTCCTAAGTTCAACCGACCATAAGAAGGTAAGAGTTCTAATGATACTCAAAGAACTCGTGATATAACATGTTTTAAGTATCAGGGAAGAGGACATATCTCTAGGGAATGCCCAAATCAAAGGGTGATGATTCTGACCAACGATGGAGATTATGAGTCCCAAGATGAACGAGATGATGATCCTAATGAGCAAGAGAAGGAAGTTGAGTATCTTGATGTTGGATAATTACTTGTGACCATAAGAATGTTGAGTGTTCTTGTGCAACCTGAAGATAAAATGCAAAGAGAGAACATCTTCCACACTAGATGCACCATTAGAAGCAAGGTATGTAATCTGATCATATATGGTGGTTCTTGTACTAATGTGGCTAGCGAGTATATGGTGGACAGATTAGGACTTGAGAAGACTAAGCATCCTAAGCCATATAAGTTGAGATAGCTCAATGATCAAACCGAGCTGAAAATCACCGAACAAGTTGCTGTTCCATTTAATGTTGGAAAATATCAAGATCAAGTTGTTTGTGACATGGTTACTATGCAAGCTAGACATCTTTTACTTGGTAGAACATGGCAATTTGATCGAGCTACTAATCATGATCGACGCACCAATCAGTACACATTTATGCACAAAGACCGTCAGTACACTCTTGCACCTCTTTCACCATCTGAAGTACATGAATTACAAGTGCATATGAGCAAAGAAAGTGAGGTAAATAAATCTAGTCTTTATTTATCTCCTGGTGTTGATTCTAAATCCATGAGTGCCAAGGGAACCGTGCTACTAATGTTGTTTAAAGAATGTCTAAGTGCAGATCTAGATGAATTAGAATTTCCAGCATAAATTAAGGCTCTCTTAGATAAATTTAAGGATGTTTTTCCAGAAGAGATACCACATGGTTTACCTCCAATTCGAGGTATAGAACATCAAATTGATCTTGTTCCAGGTTCAGTATTTCCCAACAAACCAGCATATCAAATGAACCCGGAAGATACTAAAGAACTTGAGAAGCAAGTTCGTGACTTGATGGACAAGGGATACATTTGGGCAAGCCTTAGTCTTTGTCATGTACCAGTACTTTTAGTACCCAAGAAAGATTGCACATGGAGGATGTGTGTGGATTCCCGAGCCATAAACAACATTACCATCAAGTATAGGCATCCAATTCAGCGTCTAGATGACATGTTAGATGAGCTGAGTGGAGCAACCATATTTTTAAAGTTAGATCTCAAAAGGGGTTATCACCAGGTGAGAATGCGTGAAGGAAATGAATGGAAAACCACCTTCAAGAAAAAACAAGGGTTGTATAAGTGGCTGGTGATGCCTTTTGGTTTGACAAATGCACCAAGCACCTTCATGTGTCTCATGAACCAGGTTCTAAGGTCTTTTATAAGTAAATTTGTTGTTGTTTACTTTGATGACATTCTCATTTACAACAAATGCTTATCTGATCATATTAAGCATCTAGAACTTGTTTTGCAAACACTTCGGAAGGAAGGCCTCTATGCTAACCTCAAGAAGTGCACATTTTGTACTGATCAACTTGTTTTCTTAGGTTTTTTTGTGAGTAGACAGGGATTACAAGTTGATGAAGAGAAAATCAAAGCAATTCAAGAATGGCCTACACCAACTACAATTGGTCATGTTACAAGCTTCCATGGTCTTGCAAGTTTCTATAAGCATTTTGTGAAGGACTTTAGCACTATAGCAGCACCCCTAACTACTGTGAACAAGAAGTATACACCATTTTTACGGGGAGCATCTCAAGAGATGGCCTTTAACACTCTCAAAGAATGCCTTACTAAAGCACATGTTTTAGCGCTACCAGATTTTGAAGAGAATTTTGAAGTAGAGTGTGATGCATCCATGCTGGGAATAGGAGCTGTACTACATCAAAGGAAGAGGCCAATAGCATTCTTTAGTGAGAAATTAAGTGGAGTCACGCTCAATTATCCAACATATGATAAGAAACTCTATGCATTGGTTAGAGCACTTGAAATATGGCAGCATTATCTTTTATCCAAGGAGTTTATTATACATACAGATCATGAGACTCTTAAGCATCTAAGAGGTCAAACTTCACTCAAGAGAAGGCATGCTAAGTGGCTGGAATTTATTAAGACGTTTCCATATGTTATAAAGTACAAAAAAAGGAAAGGAAAATGTGGTGGCAAATGCCACTACAAGAAAAAGTAGTATTGATAGCACTCCACGATAGCGCGAATTACTGGAGTGCTATCGTAGACTTTGCGAGGGTTGCCAACTTTTTAATAGTGGATAATAAGTGCTATTTTGAGATTTTATGAAGCGGTACCTGATCCCGCGAAAACTTACTTATTTTTTTGACGTTTCCCTTTTAATTTCTTTTTATTTATCGAAATTTCTACTAAAAGAAGATTTCCTTTGCTACTTTATTCTATAACTCTTAAATAGTGTCATCTAATCTTCTGCAATTTTTTATGTTCTTCAAAACCCGTAATTAACGAAACTTCTTTACCTTCGGCGAAGCTGAAATTGGAATTCGATGAAGCTATAGTCGCGATTTCGACGGAGATACAAAAGAGACTTACGGAAATGGAAAGTTAATCGATCAAATCGTATTCTTGAGAATCAAAGGTCAAAAAATGTTGGAGAAGGCATGGGTCCATCTTCACAGGTATGAACAAATTAAACTTAGTTGGTGTTTAATTTGTAGTATAACACATTTTTCCTTTTTTCCTATATAGAGTTGATCCTGTCTACGAGAGAGGTGCTTGGAAGGTTGTCAATTGTGTTGCTGCATCGTCTGGTGACATAGATGTCATAGTCTGCCCCTGCATTGACT
>OVBE01013324.1:0-12791 GCA_900406425.1 Iberis pinnata
TAACCCACTATACAACGGTCCTAACTCTTTCCTCTCCTATCTCGGAAATTATCTCGTGTAACCACCCTGATTATATTCCAATGGACCGGAATATATTTCTGTGGTTTGGCTGAGTTAAGTTTCGAGATAGGCGTAATATCCTCGGTTTTGGGTCAAAGGGGGTTGACTGGAATCGGGGTGTTACAGGCGCGATGTCAGTTTGCTCTTTCTGTGCGGTGACAGCTCGTCGTTCAGAGTTTTGGATAGATCTTACAGAGTCGTTGTAGGAGATTAAGCCACCCATGATCACGTTGACTCGTCTTCTCGATAATGATCCCTCTTTAGCTCGGTCGTCCGGACTATGATCTCGTGTTCGAGTGGGAGATGCCATGTTGTCCCTGGTATGCGAGCCTTTTTCCCGAACTATGCTGACCTGATAAAGCCTTGTCCTTCGTGGATAGATTGTGCCATGAGTTTCCACCTCGTCGTTGATTGTTGTTCCTACTTCTGTTAGTGTTAATTTCACCGTCCTGAAATTTCTTCAATAAGAGAGCCTGTAAGTGGCGGCAGTCGGCAGTTTTTTGTCCGGTTCTTTTGTGCAAGTCACAATACGCTTCAGATCATTATCTGAAGGTGGTGGCTAGTCTGCGGTTTTCTCATTTTCTGTGATCGCGTAGGTTGCGCGTCCCCGCCTATCTCTTGAATAGTGCTGCCTAGGTTCTCGAGGAATTTCATCTCTATCTCGGTTGGGTTTCGCGACGTGGTGTTTTTTTGGACATCATGGCGCGCTCTTCCTCTATCTCAATAAATCTTTTAGCTCGGTGAAGTGCGTCCTCTAGAGTTTGCGGAGGGTTGATGATCAACTCGTCCTTGAATCTTGACTTGAACCATAGGGCCTTTCGCAGGGCAACGATCTCTCCTTCGTTGTTGATCACGATACAAGCTACGACTCCTTTCAACCTGTCAATGAAATCTTTTAGCAACTCGTCCTCCTGTTGGGACAGTGTCCACAGGTCGGTTGTTGAATTTTTCTTTGCGATGTACATAGAGTAGTGTTTGATGAACACGGTTGAAAGTTGCTAAAAAATTGTTGATAGTTCCAGGTTCCAAACAGGAGAACCAGTCCAACGCCAAACCTGACAAGTTTTCAACAAAAAGTTGGCACAGACCTGCATCTCGTTCTTCTGCGAAAAATTGAGCTCGTGCCATAATGATTGTGAAGGCTGTTAGGTATTGAACTGGGTCACTCCTGCCATCGTATCCTGTAAACTTGATTTTAGCAGAGTTTCGAACTGAGACATCGCTAACTCTCCTGGAGAATGGAGTTCTTTGTGTTTCTTCAATGGCACGAAGGATGTCGGGGGCCGAGTTGGTGGCCTGGTGTACCTGCGAACTCATGATTTTCAGCTGTTCGTGGATATTCTGCATCTTGATATCTTCGGTTATGCTTCTGAATCTGGTCGCGTTCATGTAATCTGTCCAACCTTGGTGCCCGTCTGTTGTCTTGGGTGTTTGGCGAGATGCTCCGAATAGGTCTCGGTTGATTGTGCGTGCATCTCTTTCCTTGGTGGACGCGGTGATGTCGTCCAGCTGCGCCCTCAGATTCTAGGACTCTGCTCTGAGTTTAGCGGTTTCCGCCTTCTGCTCTTTTATTTGGTTTAGTAGGTCCTGTATGGTAATTTCTGTGACCTCGTCTTCATGGTCAGATTCCGTTCTCTCCACTAAATCGTCTCTGTTTCCTGCATCGATGGTAGATCCATCTGGTCTTTTTTCAGTTGATCCCGTGGTCATTACTTTGGTCGATTATTCCTGCAAGGAAAGATTACAAGATTGTCTAGCTAATCCCCACAGACGGCGCCAACTGTTGAATCAAGATTTAACAACTAGGTTTAGGTCTTTGATCTTGTAAGTAAAAGCTAGAGTAATCTTAAGAAGAATTTCATATATCTATCGGAATAATTATATGGGTATTTATAGTAGAAATACATGCTTAAAACCTAATTACAAGAATTAACCTAATGGGCCACGAGCTGGAAGGCCCGGCTCATCAGATCGGCCCATCTAGGTTCTGCCCTTCTAAGTCCCATTTTTCCTCTTCAGGTCGGTATCCATCTGGGCCTTAAGTCGAAATGGGCTTTTTGGACAGATGCTAGACCTGGTATCAACACATCTCCCTCCATTTTTTGATAAAAATGTGAAGACAAAGATAGGGATGATTGGGGCAAGAAGTAAGGATCAATTACATTTTCCCCATTTTGTGAGAAAAATGTAAAGAAGATAGGGAAGGATGGGGCAGGGAGTAAGGATCAGTTACATCTCCCCATCTTTTGAGAAAAATATGAAGATAAAGATAGGGAGGGCTGGGGCAGGGAGTGAGGATCAGTTACATCTCCTCCATTTTTTGAGAAAAATGTAAAGACAAAGATAGGGAGGGCTGGGGCAGAGAGTAAGGATCTTTTACATATCCTCCATTTTATGAGAAAGAAAAATACCATGAGGAAGTTAATATTTTTATTTGATATTATAGATGAACTTCCTAAATAGAGTTTCTTATGTACCCCTTTAATAGGGATCAAGCCTTGATCGTAGTTCAATGAAGAGGTTTACAAATAGCGTAAACAAAAATGCAATGAAAAAATTGGTGGTGGCCTAACAATGAAATTTTTTCAGGTGTTGAGCATTTCATGGGTGTTTTTCCTCGTTCCCATCTTCGTCTTCCAATTCGTACACTCCTAGTTTAATGATATTTGAGATCTTGTAAGGTTATTCCCATCTGATTTATAGCTTTCATGCGTTTTTATCTGCCCTAGCGAAGAAGACTTCCCATAGCACCAGCTCTCCTTCTATAAATTTTCTTTGTTTGGTTTTTTGTTGTAGAATTGTATTGCAGCGTTTTGGTAATTTTGTAACCATGCCATCCCCTGGTCCCTCCTTTCGTCGAATGTGTCGGCTATGTCGATAAGCATCTGGTCGTTTTGGTCTATGTTTTGCAGTGCAAACTCCCTTCTCAAGCTGGGTACCTCTGTCTTAGCTGGTATGTGCCTCAGTGTCATAAACTAGAGTGAATGGGGAGTCGTTGGTTCCCTTTCTCGGTGTTGTTCGGTATGACCAAATCACTCCTTCCAATTCTTCTGCCCATTTTCCTTTCTTTGTGTCTAGTCTCTTTTTTAGTCCATCGAATATGGTTTTGTTAGTGGCCTCCACCTGACCATTCTCTTGCGGGTAGTAGGGTGTTAAGTAAGTGAGGTTAATCCACATTCTTTCGTAGAACTCTTTGAACATGTCAGAGGTAAACTCGGGACCATTGTCATTATGTATTTCGTAGGGTAGTCAGTGATGACAACTTATATTCTTCCATATGAAGGATTACACATTCTCGGATTTCACTTTCACAAAGGATTCAACTACTATCCATTTAGAGAAATAATCGGTTATAGCGAGTAGAAAGCAATTCTATTTCGACCTAAACATTGGGCCATTTATGTCCACATACCACCGCATGAAAGGGTATGGTGCCGTAATCGAATGCATTTCCTCAGGTTGCCGGTATATTAATGGTGCATGTTTTTGACACTTTTTACATTTTGGAGCATGTTTTTCGTAGTTCGTATCATCCTTGGCCAATAGTAACCACATCGTTTGATTTTGAATGCTAAGGATATGTCGCCTAAGTGGTTTCTGCATGCTCCGTAGTGAACTTCGCTTATAATTTTCCTGGTTTTGTGGCCAAAAATGCACTTAAGGAGTGGCCCGCGGACGCTCCATTTGTATAGATTACCATATAACTGAGTGTATCTTGCACTTATGGCTTTGAGTTTTCTTGTGTTCCATTTCTTTGGTTGTAAGATCCCGTTTTTGATGTACACGAGTATCTCTATTCGCCAATGTATTTATGTTTTGACCTCATCTGCTTCCATAGTGACTTCGTCCTCCTCTATTTTTTTAGGGTATGGGTTCGCATTGTACTCTTCTATCGATTGTTGTATGACGCATGTAGTTTTGGTCACTGAAATGATGGGTTTGTTGATGGTCTCGAAGGGTATGACTCTTTTTGTTTGAGGATACGTGGTAGATGCCAAGGCAACTAAAGCGTCCGCATATGTGTTTTCTCCTAAGGGGATTTTAATCAAGTCAAACTCCAGAAAATCTTTACAAAGGTTTTTGACCACATCTAGATACGCCTCCATTCGATCATCCCTTGTTTCATATTCTCCATTGAATTGGTTTGCTACTAGCTGGCAATCACAATAAGTGTTGATCTTCTTCGCCCCGATCGTTGTTGCTAGACGTATACTGGCTAACATTGCTTTGTACTCAACTTTATTGTTTGAAGTTGAGAAGTTCAGCCTGAATGATTGTTCGATCATCTCTCTTGTAGGGGCGATCTATCGTATGCCTATCCCCGAGCCATTCTTTGAGCTTGCTCCGTCAACATATAGGGACCATCGCGCTTTGGAGTATCTGGACTAGTTTTCCATCTCGTGTGGTAGTTCTATGGGGAAGTCTGCGAGCATTTGAGACTTTTTGCATGTTTTCCTCTTGAATTATATATCATGCTCGATGAGCTCGACTGCCCATTTTTACAGTCTCCCTGACAGTCTCGAGTTATGTAAGAATCGTACGCAACGGTTGATTTGAGTAAACGATGATTGATTGGGATTGGAAGTAGGACCATAATTTCCTTGCCGGATGGATTAGTGCCAAAGCTATTTTTCTATTGTTAGGTACCTTGTTTCCGCATCATCCATGATTTTGTTGCGGTAGAATATTGGCTTTTGGTTACCGAGATCCTGGCGTACTAGGACTGAGCTAATTGCGTATGATGATACTGCAATGTATAGGAACAGGGTTTCCCCTTCTTCCGACTTAGATAAGGCGGGGGGGGCCATCAAATAGTTCTTCAACTCTTTGAATGGCTACTCGCATTCTTTGTTCTAAACGAACTTTTTATTCCCCTTGAGGAGGTTGTAGAATGGTAAGCATTTTTCCGTTGACTTTAGATATGAATCGGGTTAGGGTTGCTATTCGGCCTGTTAGCCTCTGTACTTCCCTTTTATTCTTGGGTGACAACATTCGTAGTAGCACGTTCATTTTTTTAGGGTTAGCTTCAATGGCTCTTTTAGTTACCAAATATCCAAGAAATTCTCCCGAGGTGACCACGAAAGTACACGTAGCCGGATTCAGCTTCATCTCGTAGGTGTTCAGGATTTGGAAAAAGACGCGTAGGTGGCCCACATGATCATCCTCGTCGGAAGATTTGATGAGCATGTTTTCGATATATACTTCCATCATTTTCCCGAGTTGTTCAGAGAATATCTTATTGACCAAATGCTGGTAGGTAGCCCCAACGTTTTTCAGGCCGAACGGCATCACCTTATAACAATATATGCCTCTGTCGGTGAAAAATGCTGTTTTTCTCTGTCACAAGATGCATGAGTATCTAGTTGTAGGCGGATAAAGCGTCCATGAATGAAAGGAGTTTGTAACTTGTTGTTGCTTCTACTAGCTAGTCTATGTTTGGTAGCAGAAAGTTGTCCTTGGGGCATGCTTTATCTAACTCCGTGAAGTCGATGCATACTCTCCACTTTTCGTTCTTTTTCTTGACCACCATGGTGTTGGCCAGCCAGTCTGGGTATTTTACTTCGGTGATGGATCATGCGCCCAACAGCTTTTCCACCTCGTTACGAACTGCCTGAGCCCATTTTGTACCTAGCTTGTGTTTCTTCTGCTTAACTGGTTTGTAAATTGGGTCAGCATTCAGCTCGTGGAACATTATGTCTAAGCTTATATCGGGCATGTATGTCGTGTTCCAAACAAAAATGTATTTATTCTCTTTAAGGAAGTTGATCAGGTCTTTTTTAAGTCTTTCCGTAACTTTGAACATATTCTGACGTAGCGTTCTGGAAAACCTGGATCGATACAGTGTTGCGTTACCTCGTCTAGCTTGGGCTCTTCGTAGCTTAGTTTTTCTGGGGTGGCTGGTTCCTCGATCTGTAATTGCTCTAAAGCTTTCTTCCTAAGCTGAAGTTAAGCTAGGTAAGAAGCTCGGATCAACCTCTAGCTCCTTTTGATTGTTTCGACCCCTTCCTTGGTAGGAAACTTGACGCACTAGTGGTAAGTGGAAGACACTGCCTTTATCGCGTTTATCCAGGGAGTCCCCAATATTGCGTTTTATATCTTCGGTTGATCCATTACTGTGAATTCGGTCATCCTGGATACTCTTGTTGCGTGCATGAGTAATTGGATCGTCCCCAACGTCATGGCAGTTTCACTTGTGAAACCCGTTAAGGGCGTAAGGGATCCTTCTATTCGAGACATGTTGACGACCATTTTTTCTAACGTCTCCTTGAAAATTAGGTCTACTGAGCTTACGGTGTCTACGAGTACCCTCACAATTTCATAATCCTCTATGATTAGGTTGATGACCAATGGATCAACAAGGGGGAGGTCGAGACCCGTTGTGTCCAATTCGTCGAATATGGTTGGTTCTCTGGCCTCCTAAGATTTAGTTTTCCATCTCTCGCAAGAGGCGACCTTCCATTCATATGCTTTTATTGATGTAATCAAGTTCAAACCGAATTTTTGGTTTCCCATGGTCATGTTGATCTGTTTTTTAATGGCGAGGTTGGTGCCACCTGCGGCAGTTCTTCCCGAGCTCGTTTGAGAGGGTTGGCTTCCTCGTTTGGTTTTGATGTATCGAGCTAGGAACTTATTCCCTTAGTCTGGCTGGGCTCCACTAGTTCTCCTGATTGGTATTTTGCAAAAGAAACGATTTGAATCTCATGCACTCCTCGGTCGAATGGTTGTCCTAGTTGTGATAATAACAATGCTTTTCGGTATTTCTTTTCTCCTCGGATCGTTTCAACTGGTTCTACATACCACTTTTAGGCTTTCTGGCGTAGAAGGTTTGATTCCCTGCTAGGGGAATCTGCCTTGGGGTGGCTGGTTGGCTTGCTGGATTTTTCTCTCTACTCCTTTTCGCATTTCGATCAGGTCCTCCTCTATTCGTGTGAAAACCTTACATCTATGCAATGCGTCATCGATGGTCGCTGGAGGGTTCAGTATCAAATCTTCTCGGAATTCTAATTTTCCCCAGACCGTGTTTTTGAGGGTGGAAATGACAACATTATCGGTCACCACCACTCGAGATATTACCTCTTTCAACCGGTCGATAAATTGTCGGAGGGGTCCATTGGGCCCCTGAGTCATACTTCACATGTCAGCGTCTGAGATGTCTCTCTTGATGTATACTAAGTTATACTTTAGGAACATCAAACTAATCTGGTTAAAAATATGGATCGAGCCCTCAAGCAGTCGGGAGAACCATGTGAACGCTGGTCCTTGGAGGTGTTCGCCGAAGAGTTGGCAATATCTTACATCCTTTTCGTATTCATCGAACTGCGCTCGACCGACTGCTATGCAGAATGTTGTCATGTACGTGATGGGGTCTGTCTTTCCTTCGTAAAAAGAGATTTTGATCTTCCCAGGGTTCTATACTTGGCATTTTTTATGTGCGCGGTATATGGGCTACGGAGCATCTCTTCCATTAGTCGGTCTAGCACAAGAGCCGAACTGATCGCTAGGTAAACCTTAGAGTTCACACGTCATACTGCCTTTTGAAGAGAGTTTTTCATCTCTTGGATCTCTCGGATCGAAGGCTGAGATCGTCTGTCTGGTTGGGAAGAAGGGTTACAGTAGTCTCCCTCATACTCGTCAGATTCTCCGTCTGTGCCCTCAGATAGGTTGATACGGTCTCTTTTGATGTCAGAGTCTTTGGCGTGTTCGGTGTGATTTTATTATTTGGGGTCGTCCAGAGACTGATTACCCTTCAGAGTGAAGTGTTCATCCTAGGAGTTGTCATTTGGCAGGATTTATGTATTTTCAGAGCGGTGTGCATGCGTCCTGACTGAGTTTGGGGTTGGAGTAAATGTCAATCTCCTAGAATTATCCCCAGAGATGGGGTATCATCGAGTTGAAGTCCGGAGCGACCGTCGACGTGTTGAGGCTGCCTGGTCGAGACGTTTAGTGATCGCCTTGGTTTAATCTGCAGACTCCTTTGCCATTTCATCAAGTTGATCGAGGAGGGACTGATTTAAGGCGTCTTGTATCTCCAGCCTTTCGTTTATGGATTGTGTGGATTGGCAGAGCACTTGGATCGTGCTAGTGTATCCCTTCGGTTGCGATGGTAGTTCTTTGACCATGATAGTGATGGAAGTGGTTGTAGTTTTCCTTTTGCGTTAGAAAATCTTTAAATCCCCCACAGACGGCGCCACTTTGTGGATGCTAGAATCCACAAAGTAAATTTATAAATATATTATGAAGAATTCGTCAATCCGATATTCCCACTGTGTTTACACCTCCTCGTCCCCACGATCTTGGTGTATGCCGGGAAACTCGGAACGGTTGAGATTCAGTCACTTCTTGCTCAGGTTGTTTCCTCGTCACCCTCGGTCACATTGCGCGATGGGTGTTTAGACGTTCTTTAAATGTACTCAGGCGGAAATACTCTCTCGGATAATCCTTCGGAGGTTAATTCATGCTGGGTTAGGTGATACAACACCACTAGTTAATGCGAAATCCTTTTGATGGGGCTTTGACACCAACACTGGAGAGACCGACTGTGGTGAAAGATATGCAAAAGGAAACACGTCTTCTATAAACATTATATCACGAGACACCGAGAATTTTTTTGTTTGAAGATCAAAAATTTCCATCCTTTCTTGCCATACGAATATCCAACAAAAACACACTTGCGGCTTCTTTCGGAGAATTTATCCTTGTCTCGCCTAAGATGGTAAATATACCATAAGGACCCGAAGACTCCCAATTAACAAACTTTGGTCTTGGATATCTTAGAGGTTCATCAGATTCAAGTATCGTTTTTGTTAAACATAATACATCAACTTCTGTTGGAACAAAGGAGAATATGTTCCAGAACAATAGCATAAATGAAAAAAGCTTGTTACATCGAAGATTTAAAACTTCAACAAAAACAAAGCAGCGTCTGTTGGAACAGAACTCCATAAAGCAAATCAAAAAGCATTATCTACCTCTGGATGTTATTTTGTGGAAAGATGGGAAATATCAAGGCATATTGCTAAAAATTTCTTGACAAGGTAAGGTGTGTATTGAGGCAGAAGAACTTTGTTCAACATTAAAGGAGAAGACATAGAGTGTGGATTAATAAAGTTGATTTATATGATGATGTGTCTTGCAATCCTTCAACTAACGAGTAAGAGAAGACTGTGTGTTGCACATTGGATTAATAAAGTTGATTTATATGATGTTGTGTCTTGCAATCCTTCAACTAACGAGTAAGAGAAGACTGTGTGTTGCACATGTAAGTATTCTAAATTCAATTCACGTAGTCAAGAAAGATTTCAGCAGAAAAATTTTAAGAGTTTGTAGTAGATTAGAAGCATTTGGTCATAAGCTATGAGTGTCTCGTAGACTGAATGTATATCCAATTAAGAGTATTGTAAACATCTTAAAAATTTCTAATAAAGATAAATTATGTGTTAGGGGTGAATAAAAAACCCGAAACCCGAATCCGAACCCAAAAAAATTATCCGAACCGAAACTGAACCGAAATTAAAAGATATTCGAACGATTATTTTTTCTAGAGTGTGGATACTCAACCCCGAACGGGTATTACCCAAAATCCGAAAAAAACTATTTATTAAATATGTAATAATGTATAGATTTATATTTATAGATATTAATATATTTATGAAAAAATAAATTTTAAATATTAGATTCTATAATTATGTAGAATTATAATAAAAATATGTTTGATATAGTTTTGTAAGATAATTTATCTTTCATCAAATAAATAAATTGAAATAGTTAAAAAATAATAATTATATTTAAATCAATTAATATATGTGTTTAACACTAATTAAAATTGTAAATTGATTCAAATCACAAAATTTTAATTCGATTTTGTTAGATTTTTTTATAAAAAATCGGATACACTCAAATTCCACCTAAAACTATAAAATACCCTAACAGATTCTAGATCCTCTTACCGAAAAACCCAAAACCCGAAAAACTTAATCCGAACAAGTACCTGAATACCCACCCTTAATGTATTAAAGTTTGGATATTTCTTATATGACCATCTTTTGTTTTTTTTTTTTTTCAGAAATGACGGGTGAGACCAATTATATATAAATGTAATAGATGTGTCGTATAATACATCTATATGTAATAAGCCCCTCTTGTAATAAGCATCTGAGATCATCCTAAATCTCAATTTGATTCAAAACTGGCGATGTGAATTTGCTCCGGTGAATTCGAACAAGGAGGCAACTCTTATTAGCCAAAGTGTTACTAACGAGGGCAGACATCAATCCTACTTGGCCTCAGGCTGCCCGGCGTGGGTTCTTAATCACATGGCTTCATAGAGTGGTCTCAATGTTCTTTGCTTGAGTTCACATACTCTGTTTTTACTCTGTTTTGACTAACCATCCTTATGTGGCTGTTATATCTCTTTTGATCTTTTCTTTGGCTACTATCCTCTTTTGTAACTATCAAACTCGGTTATTAATACAAATTTGACAAAAAAAAAAAAAAAATTCTGGAAAATCATTTACTTGTAAAAATGATATTATTAGCGATTTTAAATATCAATAGCACTTATTTCATCGCTTGGATACCACTAAAACCACCATGGTCGAAATGTAACATAGGGAGACAATAAACTGGCCTCGAAAAATGGATCCGCGGGATTTCAAATGAATGGGCTTATTCTTTGGATTATAATTTCTAGAGTTTCTTCTTGGCTTCACTAAAGAATCTATTTGTACTTCTCCTTTCTAGTTTAATTTTGTTGCAAAGCTTAAACTTTCAGAGATGATAAAAAAATCAATAGCTCAAATTTATCAAATAAAATCTTCATAATTACTTTGCAAAGACAAAAGTAAGGTTTTTTTAATTCTTTGGGAATTTTAAACACCAAAGAAATCAACCATTAAAGTCCATAATATGGTTAAAGTATAAACTCAAAAGTGAAAGTGGTTAGAACTTCAAAAACTGTTGAATCAATCTCTGCGACTCTGCAAAGAATCCTCCAAATCAAGATCAACCCCAACTCGATTCCGAATCGATGCATTTGCGTGACAAGAAGAAGAAGATGAGGAGGAAGAGGAGCAAGAAGCCATATTCCATTTTCTCTCAATTTCCTTAAACCTCTCAACATCAAACTTACGACTCTTAAGCAACTTCCTCTGCCTAGAAAGAAACAATCTCTTCATGAAATCTTGATAAGTTGGGTCTCTGGAAGTAAGCAAGAAATAAGCATAACCCACAATAATCCCAGTCGCTGTAGTGAAAAACGTAATAGGTTCCATTACATCCCATGAAAACTCCCAAAATGTTAGTCTGAAAAACAATCCAATTTGAACCATTGAGTAACCAAGACCACACCATAGAATCTTCCTCACTTGTTTATGAGCTAAAACATCGATTTCTTCCTTCATACTCCTAAGCTTATCAAATTCGTCTTTAATTGGATCATCCTCTGGATTCAAACCCAAAGGCACTGCTTTTCTAATCAAATCCACAACCTGCACAAGACCCCCAAATTCAGAGAAATTAGGGTTTTTAAAAAGAGGGGTTTTCAGGTTTTATTAGACCTTATCTGGATGAAGATAGACTTTATCTCGGAAAATCAAGATAACACCAGCATCGTCGAGTACACGAGCGAAAGCATGAGCTTCGTTCATAGATCTAGCGATACCTAAACTTTGAGATGCTTCGACGAGTGTATTGTAAGAGACAACTTCTTTATCCGCTAAACCAACGAGCTTCTTTTTCATCTCATTAACATTTACTAATCTCATTAGCTTCTTCGCTTCTGTAACAGTTATCTCCTCTTCCTTGGTCGTTTTCGCCGTCGGTTCGACGGTTAAGCCCCTGTAACCACCGAGCAACGTCTTAACCGGAGAACCTTTAACCATAGTCGACATCGCCGTACGTCTCACCATACCCATCACTGACCACATATCTCTTGGACTTTTTTTGTGGGCTCGAAGGAAAATGATTTAAAAAGGTAAGAAAGTAATGGTGATGGAGTTAGATTCGATTCTGACGCAGTGTGCAATGCGCTCCACCAAGAACGTGGAGGGTCAAAAATAGTAAAGAGGAGGACTAAACTGAAAGTTGCTTACTTTCTGGGATTCGCCATTGTTGACTAGCCATTTCTCATTTGGTTCGGTTCAACCTTAAGAAATTGCTCGACTGATTTTTTTCCTTTTCACTCCATAATTGACCTTGGTTTTGCCTTTTTCGAGGATCACTTCCTCTCTTTTTTTTTTTGTACCTTCCTTAATTCTTTTTTCTTACGTACAAACAGATGAGACCAAAGAATTAAGAGTGAAATTATTATTTGGGTTGGGTTCGAGATATGATCCGAATGGATGTGTTCCGAAAATTTGGATAATCGAGGAGTCCTGATCCAGATTTAAATATTAAAATTTTAAAATTCCGATATTCGGATTCAAATTAGAATTCGAACCTATATTTAATATATATATATATATTTATTATATAAATAAGAACGTGTTTAATGTGAATGCGACATATAAATAAAATTATAATTTATGAAATCATGAGTTATTGTTAATTAATATTATGACATGTGTCAACGTAGTATTTTAAACTAATTGAAACTTTTTATTGTTAGTTTATTATTTTTTTTTACATGATATAATAATAAAAAGAAAATATTTATTGTCCCTTTAAATAAAAACTATATAATAACAAAAGAAAAATATTGATTTTATAAATTAACATAAATTATAAAATTAAAA
>OVBE01013325.1:0-12791 GCA_900406425.1 Iberis pinnata
ACGGATAAAAGAGAGGAAGCAACATATAGGGAGAAGGCGAGAGAAAAGAAGTGATGACTATTGAGGGGGAAAAACAAAAAGATGACGAGAGAAAGATATTTTTATTTTTAATTATATATATATATATATGTATATATCATATTTAATATTAGAATTTAATAAATAATTTACCTTCAAATTTTATAAACTATAGTCTTAAAGAAAATAAAGGCAAGAGTTCTATAGGAAGAAAAAAACTAAAAATTCATAATTTACACCATGCAAAAGAAAAAAATGAGAAAGCTTAAATCATTCAATAAATACATGAAACTCAATCCAACAAGGAAGTTAAATTTATCGACAAGATGATTGGTTGGAGTATCCAAGAGAAACATATATTTTAGCATGGATATAAGAGAGAAATCGACATTGGAGAGAATGTGAGGAAAAAAATGATGATTATAGAGGAAGAAAAAAAAGGACAACGAGAGAAAAATATAAATATATAATAAAAATAAAAATATTATAATTAACTGTAGGATAATTTAATAAATAATTTGATTATATGAATAATATTTATTTTTTACCATTTTAAAAATGTTATTTCATATTTTCTTAATGAAGATATTATAGAAATTTATTTATAAAATAAATAAATAAATTAATATGCACCACATCTTTTATGTCAATATGAAAATTAATAAACACAAAAAAGCAATGCATAATCCAATATGCAAACTAATATGAAAAATGAAAAAAATAATATATCTAACTGAAACCAAAATATAATTTAAAACTAGAGAAATAATTATAAAATGAGAATACAACAGAAGAGAAAAATAACATAAGATGTATATGAGTAATTAAATAATTTAACAATAAAACTACGAAGAACCGTCAACAAACTGAATGCAAGAAAAAAAAATACCTAAAATTTTGAGAGCCGGAGGAAGACATATGAAATAAAGATCGCTCATAAAAAGAAGATAAGTGAATACATCTTTCTCTCTGTCTATCAGTAGCTACAAAAAAACAAATTTAGAAAAAAGATTGATGAAAATAGACTTGTAAAAACAAAAGCAAAAATACAAGATAGCTCGCATACATTATTTAAGGGTCCTTACTAACAAATTATGCGGACGGACCTAAAAAAGTATAAGAAATAAAATATATAGAAAACAAAAGTCGATAATAAAAAAACTACACTAAAAATTTCAAATACGAAGAAAAACATGTAAGAAACATAAGAAAACTATATACGAACAAGTAAATAACTTTTATGTATAAAGTAATTAAAAATATATAACCCGTCCGAAAGGTGGAACAACTACTAGTCTAAAATAAAGGAGAATTTTTTCACAAGACAAGTTTTCAGAGATAGGATACATTGTACAAAAATATGGTTGCAAACTGCAAAGTGAGTGAGAACCAGAGTGGAGAGAGAGAGATATTATACCGAAAATGTAACTGTAAAGATGTGGTGGCGTGATTTATGACCTTGGACTCCTAACACGTGTATCGGTTTTGAATCATCTAAAGAAGGGAGAGGCTATACATATTGCGAAGATGTCGTTGGAGAAAAATCAAGCTCAATTGAAGAAGTAATCTAAGCATTATGACTATATATCAAGAAAATAATTATGTAATTATGTAAAGGACTACAAATGAAATATATTATAACTTAGTATCCCTTCTCTACTATATATAAGGATTATATATATTCACTTAATATAATAAGGACAAAACTTAGTTCACCCTCATGGTGAATTCTCAAATTCATCTCACTCATTTACATCAATCATATTGCCACCTATGATTAGTAAAAAACATTAAATTAAATGATTAATTCAAAAATATAAATCATAAACCCCAAAATATAAATCCTAATTTAGGGTTTAATGTTTTAAGGTTTAGGGTTTATATTTTGGGGTTAAGGTTTAATTTAGGGTTTATGTTTTGGGGTTTAGGGTTTATATTTTGGGGTTAAGGTTTATATTTGAGGTTTAGGGTTTATATTTTGGGGTTCAGGGTTTATATTTTGGGGTTTAAGGTTTATATTTTGGGGTTTAGGTTTATATTTTGGGGTTTAGGATTTATATTTTAGGGTTTATGGTTTATATTTGGGTTAGCGTTTAGGGCTTATATGGTATAAGAGCTTTTTTTACGATTATGTGTTAGAGACGGCTTAGGGTTTGTATGAAAAAACCAAATTTAGAAGCAATACGGTTATTTATATGTTAGACGCAGCAAATCAGCCATTATATAGTGGATGTAGAGATGGTCATTCGTCTTTATCATCTTCTAGTAAGTTGATGGGTATAAAGACATATTATAAGTTTCCTGAGGATGTGGTTGACACAATAGCCATATTATGATCTTTAAACTGGTTGTTTAAAACAGTATAAATAATTTAATATGGTTGTTTAAAAGAGTATAAACAATTTAAACTAGTTGTTTAAGACAATACAAACAATTGAAACTAGCTGTTTAAAACCGTTTATACAATTTAAGTTGACTGTTTAAAGAGTATAAACAATTTAACTGATTGTTTAAAAGAGTATAGCTTTTTGTATAGATTACAATCTTTAAACTGGTTGTTTAAAACAATATAAACAATTTGACATAAATGTTTAAAGGACTATAAACAATTTTAAACTAGATGTTTAAAATAGTATAAACAATTTAAATTATATGTTTAAAACAGTATAAACAATTTTAAAAAGCTGTTTAAAACCGTTTAAACAATTTAAAGTAGATGTTTAAAAGAGTATAAATAATTTAAACTGACTGTTTAAAAGAGTATAACATTTTGTATAAATTATGATCTTTAAACTGGTTGTTTATAACAGTATAAACAATTTAAATTGACTATTTAAAAGAGTATAAACAATTTAAACTGACCGTTTAAAAGTGTATAACTTTTTTTTATAGATTATGATCTTTAAAATAGTTGTTTAGAACAGTATAAAAAGTTTAATAAGGCTGTTTAAAATGGTATAAACAATTTAAACTAGCGGTTTAAAACAATACAAACAATTTAAACTAGCTGTTTAAAATAATACAAATAATTTAAACTATCTGTTTAAAACCGTTTAACCAATTTAAATTGATTGTTTAAAAGAATATAAACAATTTTAAACTAGCTGTTTAAAATAGTATAAACAATTTTAAACTAGCTATTTAAAACAGTATAAACAATTTAAACAAACTGTTTAAAATAGTATAAACAATTTGTAAATTTTTTAGCAAACTCATTTATAAAAATTCATAACTTTTTGTATAAAACACTATAAAAAATTTTAAACTGACTGTTTAAATAGTATAAACAATTTAAACTACTGGTGTAAAATAGTATAAATGATTTAAACTAGCTGTTTAAAACAATATAAAGAATTTAAACTAACTGTTTAAAACAATACAAACAATTTAAACAAGCTGTTTAAAACAGTATAAACAATTTTTAATTTTGTTTTAACAAACTCATTTATAAAGATTTATAACTTTTTTGTATAAAACAGTATATACAATTTAAACTGATTATTTAAAAGAGTATAAACAATTTTAAACTAGCTGTTTAAAACAGTATAAAAAATTTTAAACTAGCTGTTTAAAAAAGTATAAACAATTTAAACAAGCTGTTTAAAATAGTATAAACAATTTTTAAATTTTTTAGCAAACTCATTTATACAGATTTATAACTTTTGTATAAAACATTATTAACAATTTTAAACTGACTGTTTGAAACAATATAAACAATTTAAACTAGCTGTTTAAAATAGTATAAATGATTTAAACTAGCTCTTTAAAACAATATAAACATGACAAAATATATATTATATTCTATGCTAGAAAATATAAATTATGATTTTTTATACAATTTTAGAACCTGATGTTTAAAATTTAATATGGCTGTTTAAAACAGTATAAACAAAATTTTTGAAATTTTAACATACTAAATTATCCAGATTTATAAATTTTGTATTAAAAATATAAATAGCTTTAGATATATATTATATTCTAGGCTAGATAATATAGATTATGATTTCATTGCTTATAATGTGTTAAACATGTCATAAAGCTACATAAAAAAAAAAACATAATCTATTTATATTGTTTTAAACAACATCTTCTAAAATTGTATGAAAAAGATCATAATCAATTTACACTGTTTTAAACAGCATCTTACATGATTCTTAAAAGTCTTGACTCATTTATACATTTTCATCACGTTCTTTATAAAACCGTTAAAAAGTTTTAATTTATCATATAACATTTAGGAAGCTCATCAAATGTTTTTATGATCTTAAATAGCATCCTAAAAGTTTCAAATTTGTTATCTCTTCAAATGATAAAAGAATAAAAATAAGCTAATCTAAGTGATTTTAAAAAGTCAATGAAACGTGTTTAAGTCACTGATAATATTTCTTTAATTAACTTATTTGATTTCGGTTTCAGGAAAAATCCCGAGAGCTTAGATTTTAAAAACAACTTGTGTAATGAATAATCGTCAAATCTAAAAGACTAAAAGTGATTACACAAGCTTCTTCTTTAGACTACGAATTGCTCAAGAAACTTAGGCCCTGTTCGTTTCTGCATCCGGATGCAGCATCCGGATGCAAATATCCAGATGTTGTTCGTTTGGTCCATTTAGGATTTGTATATGGATACAAAATATGGATGCTAATTTTTCATATCCAAAAAATCTGGATATTTTGGATGCTACAAAAAGTAGAGTTTGGATGCAAAATCTGGATCCAAAAGTTAGGAAATGAGTTTTTTTGCCAAAAACGTGAAAAAATAATTTTTCAACAAAAACCCAAAAACACGATTTTCTGCTAACAACACGAAAATGCGATTTTTCCGCCGAAAACGGGGAAACGCGATTTTCCGCGAAAAACACGAAAACACAATTTTCCGCCGAGAACGCGGAAACGCGATTTCCACCGCAAACGCGATTTGAAATGCAAAAATGCAGAAACAAGATTTTCCGCAAAAAACGTAGAAACGCGATTTTTCGCCAAAAACGCGGAAAAGCGATTTTTCGCCGAAAACGCGATAACGCGATTTTCTGCCGAAAACGCGGATACGCGATTTTCCGCCGCCAACGCGAAAACGCGATTTTCCGCCGAAAACGCGGAAACGCGATTTTCTTGCCAAAAACGCGATTTTTTGTGACCAAAATGAAAATGTGATTTTTCGCCGAAAACGCGGAAACGCGATTTTTCGCCGAAAACGCGGAAACGCGATTTTTCGCCGAAAACGCGGAAACGCGATTTTCCGCCGAAAACGCGGAAACACAAATTTTGGCCAAAAAATGCGGAAACGCGATTTTCCGCCGAAAACTATTTTTCGCGACCAAAACGAAAATGTGATTTTTTGCCGAAAACGTAGAAACATGATTTTCTACCGAAAACGCGAATTTTCACCGAAAATGCGATTTTCCGCCGAAAACGCGGAAACGCGATTTTCCATCGAAAACGCGGAAACGCAAATTTTGGCCAAAAAATGCGGAAATGTGATTTCAGCCAAAATTAATTTTCCGGATTTTTGGTGTAAAAAATTATGTTGTTGTTTTTAGAAAATGTATCTGGATATTTTTACATATTTAGAAACGAACAAAATTGCATCTAGATGCAATATCAAGATGTCAAATACAGATTTGAAAACGAACAACATCTTGATATTCTTGATGCAACATCCAGATGCTGCATCTAGATGCTATATCTGGATGCTGCATCCGGATGCAGAAACGAACGGGGCCTTACTGTGTCTATGGCTATGTTTTCCTTATAGTCATTTGGAATAGTTTGTTGCTTGCTCTCAATTTTACGGAATATACTGAAACTATTTGCTTCCTCTGTATCACTCTCATCAACTTTTAATGATAAAAATGTATAGCATCAGTTAACACAACACTCGTTCTCGATATCATCTCTACACCACAAGTAAATGTTGGAGTCCTTTTCTTTCAAGAATTGTCTTCTGCACTTTCTTTTTTCCTTGCTTCTTCGTCACCAAGAGTCACACTCTAAATACATTCAAACTAAGGTCAACTGTGATAATAAGAGAGCAAAGAAAACGAAGTAAAGTTGTAGTAGTCTAAAGACACACCTCAATTCCACCAATAAGAATCTGCAAAGAGGGATTCTTGAAAATGTTGTCTATAGTCATCCCATGAGCAGTTGCAACAAGTTGAACGCCTCGTTGAGCAATAGTGCTAGCAGCTAATGCTTCAAGCTCGATTCCTATCTCATCGATAATGATGGTCTCAGGCATGTGATTCTCGACTGCCTCAATCATAGCCTGTGTTCAGGTTTCAGCATTAAAAACTTCTTAGATACAGCAAGATCCTTTTGATTCCCTCTTACAAAATACATCATGCTGTAAATTCACATTTGGAACTTGCATTCGCCTGGCACGGCCAATTCCAGAATGAGGAACATCACCATCACCTCCAATCTCATTTGACGTGTCAACAATCACCAAACGTTTCCTATATTCATCAACTAACATATGTGCAAGTTCTCTGCGCAAAACCAGACCGATCTTGTCACATAACATATATCAAACAAAGTTCTAGCAGCAACATCATCTAGATATCTAGACTTTAAGCTCTTGCCGATGTACCTGATTAAAGTTGTTTTGCCAACTCCAAGAGATCCTATGACCAAGATGGATCTTGTCACGTCCCTATCCCGCTATTTAATATAGGGGCGATTTGTTTTGATGAAATAAGACAACTGAGTGAGCGGAACGATTGAAAGACTTGGGCCAAAATCGTTGGAAAGCACGAAGGCTCAGATCCAGCTGGGACAAGTTGAAGGATCGAGCTAAAATTGTTGAGCTAGCTGAAGTTAGCTCAAGTCAGCTTAGGCCAGCTCGAGTTAGCTCAGCCAGCTTGAGCTAAGTGTCGGCCAACTAAGCCAACTAAGTGAACTCGAAACTAGCTGGGTAGTTGGGCCGAGCTGGACGGTTGGGCGGTTGGGCGGTTATGCTCAACTCGCACCCGTTCGGCCAAATGCGCCTGTTCGAAGGGACGCGAGTTGGCTTGGCGGTTTTTGAGCGGTTATGGGCCAAACTCTATTAATAGAGCGCCTTAGCCCCATTTCCGCGCGGGGGGCACGGACAGAGAACAAACTCGGGAGAATTACTAAGGCATGGAAGGAGACGATCCGATCGTTGGGCTTAGAAGGGTGGACAACCCGAGCCGAAGATGGAAACAGGCCTGAAGACCTGCCTTTCGGTCACTTAGCCAATGGGGATGGTTGGTTGTATGGCTAAGTACCGTAAAGGTGGGGTAAATGGCGGACAAAGGACCAAGAAGGTCCGATCCAGATCCGCGAGGCTAGGCAAAGGTATGGCTTAATATTAAGGTTGAATTCCGCTGCGTATATTAGGAACATGGTTAATGGACGGTTCGAGCGGATGGCTTGAATCTTGGCACTTTCGACCGCGGCTTATGGGAAGGCCGGGTCAGGGCGTCACAGATCCTCCTCCTTCGATCAAGTCTCTTATAAATTTTGCACTTCCAGATACAGCTCGACCCACTCCACATGTTTATCAATTAAACTAAAAGTGATAAACAATTTATATTGGCTGTTTAAAAAAATACAAACAATTTAAACTAGTTGTTTAAAACCGATTAAACGATTTAAACTAACTGTTTAAAAGAGTATAAACAATTTGAACTGATTGTTTAAAAGAGTATAACTTTTTGTATAGATTACGATCTTTAAAATGGTTGTTTAAAATAGTATAAACAATTTAATATGGTTGTTTAAAATAATATAAACAATTTAAACTATCTGTTTAAAACAATACAAACAATTTAAACTAGCTGTTTAAAACAGCATAAACAATTTAAACAAGCTGTTTAAAACCGTTTAAACTGACCGTTTAATGTATAGATTATGATCTTTAAACTAGTTGATTAAAACAGTATAAACAATTTTAAACTAGCTCTTTAAAGTAGTATAAACAATTTAAACTATCTGTTTAAAACAGTATAAACAATTTAAAAAAAACTGTTTAAAACCGTTTAAATAATTTAAACTAGATGTTTAAAAGAGTATAAACAATTTAACTGACTGTTTAAAAGTGTATAACTTTTTGTATAGATTATGATTTAAATTGGTTGTTTAAAACAATATAAACAATTTAAACTCACTGTTTAAAAGAGTATAAACAATCTAAATTGACTATTTAAAAGAGTATAACTTTTTGTATAGATTATGATCTTTAAACTAGTTGTTTAAACAATATAAATATTTAATATGGCTGTTTAAAAGAGTATAAACAATTTAAACTAGTTGTTTAAATCAGTATAAACAATTTAAACAACCTGTTTAAAACCGTTTAAATAATTTAAACTAGATGTTTAAAAGAGTATAAACAATTTAAACTGACTGTTTAAAAGAGTATAACCTTTTGTATAGATTATGATCTTTAAACTGGTTGTTTAAAATAATATAAAAAATTTAAACTCAGTGTTTAAAATAGTATAAACAATCTAAATTGACTATTTAAAAGAGTATAACTTTTTGTATAGATTATGATCTTTAAACTGGTTCTTTAAACAATATAAAAATTTAATATAATTGTTTAAAAGAGTATATACAGTTTAAACTAGCTCTTTAAAACAGTTTAAACTAGCTGTTTAAAAGAGTATAAACATTTTAAACTAACTGTTTAAAAGAGTATAAACTTTTATATAGATTATGATCTTTAAATTGGTTGTTTAAAACAGTATAAACAATTTCATATGATTGTTTAAAAGAATAAAAACAATTTAAACTCTCTGTTTAAAACAATACAAACAATTTAAACTAGCTGTTTAAAACCATTTAAACAATTTAAATTGACTGTTTAAAAGAGTATAAACAGTTTAAATTGATTGTTTAAAAGAGTATAACTTTTTGTATAGATTACAATATGTTAAATGGTTGTTTAAAACAGCATAAACAATTTAATATGGTTGTTTAAAACAATATAAACAATTTAAACAATCTGTTTAAAACAATACAAACAATTTAAACTAGCTGTTTAAAACAGTATAAACAATTTAAACAAGCTGTATAAAACCGTTTAAACTGACCGTTTAAAAGAGTATAACTTTATGTATAGATTATGATATTTAAACTGGTTGTTTAAACAATATAAAAATATAATATGACTGTTTAAAAGAGTATAAACAATTTAAACTAACTGTTTAAAAACAGTATAAACAATTTAAACAAGCTGTTTAAAACCATTTAAATAATTTTAACTAGATGTTTAAAAGAGTATACACAATTTACACTAACTGTTTAAAAGTGTATAAACTTTTATATAGATTATGATCTTTAAACTGGTTGCTTAAAAAAATATAAACAATTTAAACAAACTGTTTAAAAGAGTATAAACAATTTAAACTAACTGTTTAAAACCTTTTAAACAATTTAAACTGACTGTTTACAAGAATATAAACAATTTAAACTGATTGTTTAAAAGAGTATAACTTTTTTTTATAGATTACGATCTTTAAAATGGTTGTTTAAAACAGTATAAACAATTTAATGTGGTTGTTTAAAACAATTTGAACTATCTGTTTAAAACAATACAAACAATTTAAACTATATGTTTAAAACAGTATAAACAATTTAAACAAGCTGTTTAAAACTGTTTAAATTAACCGTTTAAAAGAGTATAAATTTTTGTATAGATTATGATCTTTAAACTGATTGTCTAAAACAGTATAAACAATTTTAACTACCTGTTTAAAATAGTATAAACAATTTAAATAAGTTGTTTAAAATCGTTAAAATAATTTAAACTAGATGTTTAAAAGAATATAAACAATTTAAACTGACTGTTTAAAAGAGTATAACATTTATAACCAAGGAAAAAGTTATAAAGGGTAACACTTGTCAATTAAATCTTCCCGATTTCTAATCCAACGGAAAAGGGAAAACATGACTGAATGACTTCTCTTTCAAAACGAAAGTATGTCGGCCATACAATGCATGTCTTAAACATTCAGAAATTGTGCATATGTGATTACTCTTTCGTTGCTATGTTAACTCACTTATCCTAAGAGAAGGACTTTACTTCTAGGTCGTTATGCAGATATCAAGATTCAAGACTCAAAAGCAATGAATGCCTCTAGCTTTAAACCTTTAACAATCAAGTATCTAACCGTTACGCTTCTGCTAGTGTCAGCACATGCTTGTTATCAGGATCAATCCACTATCACCTTTGCTTCCTTCCATCTAAATATGATATTTTGAAACCTAGAGGATGCAAATGCAAATTCACTGTTACTATAACAGTTTCAGGTTAATCAGAATACAATCCCATAACTTACGACACCTATTTCAATATATGCACTTGGTCTCACAAAAAAAAGAAAAAAAAAAATTCCTCATACAAAATCTAAAAGCTTTCACCTTTTGCTCTCGATCTTTTTTCTTTTTTGACCTCAAGTTATTTACTAAGATTCTTCAAACGTAGAATAAAAGTGTCAAATAGATCCTTGATACTGTTTTGTAATTAATTAGTTTCATATAAAAAGCTTCTTCTACTAATGTAAACAAGTCTCTTTCTTTACTATCAAAGGTTATTGCCAAACCAGAGAAATAAATAATTTTAGAATTTTGTAGATTAGATGACATGTCTTAAAACTAAATTTAATTTTCAATTGCCGTTAAAACCCACTAAATAATCACATGGAAATAACAAACTAAATTCATTTTTTGTAGATTAGATGACATGTCTTCTCAAAGTAAGTAAAGAATGATTCATCAAACTCTTAAATTGATTAAATTGTAAGATTTATTTTGGGGTCACACATGTAAATAATAAAGTGTTAGAGTCGTTATTTAATAAGTCAAATATTATGTAGTCACTTTGGTAATAAAGTAAAGACTTGAGCATAAGTGTTATGAAATAATTAACTGTGGATACCTTTGGCAATTTCTAGTTTGATGAGGGGCCGAACTAGAAATTGATTCTCTATAAATAGAGGGTTATGGTCCCCAAAGCAATCCTAGCCGAAAATACAGAAACTCTCTCCATCCCATCACCAGAGATCTAAAGTCACATAGGGTTTGCTTTGGAAGATCCATTCCCTAATTCAGAAACTCAAAGCATGGATTCATCGGGTACGCTTCCGCTTCTGTTCTTTATCATCAGAAACTGATATGGATTCTAAAATCCCAACATTTGGTATCAGAGCCACCATATTCAGTTTCTTTTGATAAACAGGTTTTATCAAAGAGTTCTCGGATTTATTTAATTTATTAAAATAATTTTGGATTAATTTATTGTGGAAATTTTAGATTATTGAATCTGATTTTTTCTTAAAGTTTATACTTAAAAAGTATTATGGAATCTGTGGTTATGCATGTTTTAGATCAAGTTTTGATAAAGGTTATTAAATTTACAGATTTTATATAAAGCAATGTTTGAATCTGATTTTGGAAAATTTGATCTAAAGTTCATGTTTTCTGTTATAGTTTTTCGAACCTTTGGTAACTATTTCGAAATACACACAAAAAAATTAAGAAAATAATAAATCTGGTTTTTCATATGTTTTAGAGAAACCAGGCGGCTGCACTTAATTTTTATTTTAGGGTTTCTAAACCTTTCTAGGTTGAAGAAGAGTGTTTAAGTGAAACACATAGTTTCATGTTTTAGTCATAATTTTTTTTTTAATGATTTGGGCTTGCTGTTCTTGGCCCGCTTCAATTAAGAATAATAAAGAAAAAAAAAATCTTGTGCGTGTGGACACCCCAATGGGACCCACCTTCGGACAAAGAGCGTACTAAAGTTGTGTCTGCCTGGGTTCGAACTCAGGACAAATGCAAACAGATTGTCTCTTTTTCTTCTTCAACCACTAGCTAAAGTAACTTTCTTGTATATAGAACACACAGACTCTTTGTTATAAGTCTGTGCAAGAATATAACTTAATTTAATTATTTAATAAATGAAAATTTAAATCAATAATTAAATTTGGTTGTACATGTTTAATATTGGAAGTGATTTAATTTGAATCAAAATGTCGCCAAAGTGACATTTTTGAGGATATTTTTCATGAAAAATATTAAATGTTTTATATATGTATATTTATGCGAAGATTAAATAAGCCCAAATGAAGGTTTATATTTGGTCAAATTACATATAAAATTGTGATGGTGAACATGTAATGATTATCTGGATAGAAACATGTGAATGATAAATCGGCCCAAATGAAGGTTTATCATTTATAATGGATTATTGTCAGTGTTTGATCATTACAACAAGAGTACCGCTAGTAGTTAATATTACTGTCCAAAGACTTGATATTAATGTTACATTTGGTAACTTGGATGGATTGTACAATTGTTTGCTATTTATTATTGACTTCTTCAGTTAGTGAGTATTAATTAAAATTTTGTTCTCTCTTTCAGCGAATATTGCTGCTATATCTGCTAGTTTAGGATCAATTCCAAAACTTACGGGCTCCAACTATAATGAGTGGAAAAATAAAGTTCTGATTATTCTTGGGTGTATGGATCTTGACCTTGCGCTAAGGATTGAACAACCTGTTTCTCCTACGGATGAAAGTACTACTGAGTATAAGTCCGTTTATGAGAAATGGGAACGTTCTAATCGTATTGGTTTAATGATCATTAAGGACACCATTCCAGAAACCTTTAGAGGTGGTGCAGAGATCAAAGATCTCAAAAATTTCCTTGCTGAAATGGACCTCCGCTTTGCAAANTCGCTTTACAAAAAGTGATAAGGCGGAAATAAGCGTGCTTTTGCATCGTTTTAGTACGATGAGGTACCATGGC
>OVBE01013326.1:0-12790 GCA_900406425.1 Iberis pinnata
TAATAAGAAAGATAACTTCCAATATCCAAGAGACACAACTATTCTATTTCTTTTTTATATGGTTATTTTTACATAATTTTTTTAATAACCAAGAAAAAAACTATTCAAATACACACGTTTTTCACTAAATGGATTTATCATGATATCTAAACCAATATAGTTTACATATGTGGCCTTGTAATTAGCTTTCTTAGGCTTCCAATTTTGGAACTCTAGCAACATTTATTTTGTTGCATAAGGGCCTAGAGATTCGAACTCTTTATTTTAATGGATGCGTGCAAGTTGAGGAGGTGTGACTTACCTTTTTGTATATTCAATTGAATTTTAGTTTTATTAAGGTAGTTTTATTTTATGGAAGAGGTGCCATTTGAAGATATGTGATTTTTTATAACATTTATATTAAATTGAAATTTAGTTTTATTTTAATGGAAGGGTGCAACTTGAAGAAGTGTGACTTTTTTTGTATATTAGAAATTTAGTTTTATTTTAATGGAATGATGCAACTTGAAGAGTTGTGACTTACTTTTTTGTATTTTAAATGTGATTTAATTTTCTTAAAATAATTTACTTTTCCCATATTTGGAATGTAACTATCCATTTTCATCTATATTTTTTTTTTTTAAATTTGGCTTTAATCTTTGATCTATATATATATATATATATATATATAAGTATATATCTTATCACAAACATTATTCTACAAAAAACGAAAAATTTTACAAGCATAAACAAACACATAAAAATACCTGTAAGTTGGGATGGGTAACTACAAGTTTCAGAAAAAAACGTTTTGCCATAGTTTCTTCATTAACAAATAAATAGTTAAGTAGAGTTATATATTTATATATGAATGAAAAGACACAACTTAAAAGACACAACCATTCAAATGCACCCTTTTATATTTAAAATTTTTATTTTCATTAAATCAATTGAAATTTAGTTTTATATTAATGGAATGGGTGCAACTTGAAATATTTTAAAAAATATTTTATATTAAATTGAAATGTATTTTTATTTTTATGGAATTGGTGCTATTTAAAGAGGTATGACTATCTATTTCTAAAATTTTTTATATTAAATTGAAATTTAGTCTTATTTTTATGGAAGGGTGTCACTTGAAGGAGTGTGACTTTATTTTTTTATCTTTTAAATTCAATGAAATTTAGTATTATTTAAATAGAAGGGGTGTAACTTGAATATGTGTGACTTACTTTTTTATATAAATTAAATTTTTTTAAGAAAATTTTTTTTATCAAATTGAAAGTTAGTTTAATTTTTATGGAATGCGTGCCATTTATACAGGTGTGACTTTTTTAATTTTATATTAAATTAAAATTTAGCCTTATTTTTGTGGAAGGGTGCCACTTGAAGGGGTGTGACTTTAGTTCTTTTTAACTTTTGTATTATACTGAAATTTAGTTTTATTTTAATGAATGGGTGAAACTTGAAGAGATGTGACTTACTTTTTTAATATTAAATTGAATATTAGTTTTATTAATAATTTTAACATCTGATTTTCTTTTTTTTTATTTGTAACTACTATTTTTAATGTATGATTAATCTATTTTTATTTGTAACAAATGCAAAAAAATCAAAGTCCAAAAATATTGAGTAAGATCTGCACTAGCTATTGTCTGCAAACGCAGTATATATGTTGAAAAAGCTTATAAAGAAGTTCGTTAGTTATAAGCTTATGGACAATGACCATTTGTTAAATCTTAGCTTCTAGTCGTAAAATGTTAGGGACAAAAACATGCAAAGTCTTACATCCTTATGAACATGTGATGTGTACCTCTTCCTACTATATGGAGTTGGCAATGATATTCAGTAAAGATAAATAATTAGGTGGATAATTAAGATTTTAGTTAAAAAATTACTAAAGCTTGTCATTAACTTTGTGTTTTTGTAGAATTATAATTTAACATATTAACTAACATATTGTTAGAAAATTCAATAAATGGCTCTTGAATAATAAATATTATTTAAGTGATACTTACATATATTCATTTTCTCAAATATGGAACATAGAAACTATTTTGCTATTCATGCTATTTTGGACTAACTAATATATTAAACACAAAAATTTATTAAATTTTTAGTTAAGTGTAGAAGAAGATTATGGGCAAAATTGATACTTAGAAGAAGGGTTCCCAACAAATATGTTATAAACACAAAATTTATTTAGAAAAGTTATGAAAAAGAAATAGTAAAGTACAATTAATTAACATATTAATTTAAACCTACAACATGAACATTCATTGCTAACCTTAAACCATGACAATAAACATTTTTCTCCATATATATGATTACAAGGTAACTTTAATATATCATTACCCTCCCCAAATTCTTCAAGGCAGATTAGACATATTTTGGTTTCTTCCTTTGTATCATCAAATAACTTTTTCTCCAAAGATTCAATTGCTTCTTTGGTAGGCGGTCTTTAAATTTGATTAAAAGAATTTATGGAATATTGAATTTGTTGCTCCAAATTATCATCACCAATCCCATTATCCTGATGAAATTCTAATGTCAATGAAAAAGTTATTATTTTTGAGGGATAAATTTTATAAGAGAGTAAGATATGACATGAAATTTGAATAACATTTTTCATAATAGTTGTAGCTTCTTCATGATTGATTCCTTCATCCATCAAAGAGATATAGAAATTATCTTTATCTATAGACTCATCTTCTAGAATAAAATCATTCAAATAAATAAGAATGATTTCTAAACAGGAATCATAGTAAAGATGTGAAGTGATTTTACGATAACAATGATAGTTCCGCCACAACTTCCTTTTAAAAGTTCATCAATGCTTACACCGTAAGAATAAGAAAAAAGATTACTCATTTTTGTGTGTGTAAAAAGANTAAATAGTTCTTGAAAGGTTGCAACTTTCTAAATATTTAAATAAATAGTTTTATTTTTTATTTAAGGGACAAATTGAAAGGTTGCAACTTTTAGTTAGTAAAAGTTTTTAATATGTTTTTTTAAATTGCTTAATTTTTATACATAAAAATCAAACATCATTGAATAATATAGTGTTTAAAAAATTCTTGAAAGGTAACAACTCGTAACTATGCAGTTAGTTATGTTTTTACTCTGATTTTTTAACTTTCTTAATTCTTAACATAAAAAANTAACATAAAAAACAAAAATATTTAAATAATGCAGTGTTTAAAAAGATCTTGAAAGGTTGTAATTTACTAATTATTTAAATAATTAATTTTAAGTTTTTATTTAAGGACACACATAAATGCTGCAACTACTAACTTACATTTAGTTAAATTATAAGAATAAGAAAAAAAATTACTCATTTGTGTGTGTAAAAAGATTTCTTTATGACCAAAAAAACAATAATCAAATCTTATACATAAAAATTAAATAGCTTTAAATAATGTGGTGTTTAAATAGTTCTTGAAAAAGTTGCAATTTACTAACTACTTAAATAATTAGTATTATATTTTATTTAAGGGACAAATTGAAAGGTTGCTATTTTTAACTATGTAGTTAGTAAAAAGTTTAAATTTGATTTTTTAAATTGCCTAATACTTATTCATAAAAACCAAATAGCTTTAAATAATGTAGTGTTTAAAAAATTATTAAAACGTTGCAACATTCTATCAATTTAAAAAATTAGTTTACTTTTTATATAATGGACACATTGAAATATTGCAACTCTTAACTAAACAGTTAGTAATGTTTTTTACTCCGATTTTTTAAATTGTATTATTAAGTCTTTTAATTAGTAGTATTAAAAATATATTTTAGATAACGCTTATAATAAATAAATTTATTTCTCGAAAACATTTGTATACACTTTAATATATATCTCTTTATCAAATGATACATCTTACATTACAAAGAATTGTTTTTAAAAAATGTTTAAAAAATTACAAAGGAAATGAATTCAAATTTAAAAGTAAAGAAGCAACAACTGAAAAATTAAATGAAACATGTAAAAGACAAGAATAATAATATAACTTCCACAAAAAACGCTTTTTCAATTAATAAACTAAATATTATCTTTTAAATTAAAAAATAATGTCATACCTCATCAATGATACCTTTTCTATTAAAAAGGAAAACTGAAAAAAATTAATTAAAAGACATATCACAATAAAACTTCCATAAAAGACATTTCTTCCATAAATAACACTAAATTTCAATATTAAAAACTTATAAAATTGGATGAAAAGACATGAACATAAAATAACTTCCATAAAAGACACTTCTTCCATAAAAAAAACTAAATTTCAATTATTACATATTGAAAATCATATATCTTTATTAGCACCTATTAAAAAAAAACTTTTGAGAAATATATGATCCTTAGGTGACATATATAAACAATTTGATAAAACATTTGAACCAAAAAAAAGTCATGAATAAAAACCAACACCTCCACAAAAGATAAATATCCCCTTAATAAAACTAAATATCAATTTAATTAAAAAGAAAACAACCTTATTTTAGTGGCACACATTCCTTTAAATAGGATTGTTACATTTGTTCTATACACCAAACATGACATCTATAGAAAACAACAAACTATCATTATTTTTGAAAAAAAAATGTATGTTCGCACTTTTGCGAACCTTAAAAGAATTCTTTTTACTAGAGAGGTTGCAACAATAAAAAAACACATACCATAACCTTGCAAGTTGCTAATTCAACAACTTATGTCAATGGCGGTTGCACCACGAATGCTAACAAAATACCCTTGATTCTTTTTATCTAAATTTCTTCATGTTCATAAACTCAAACATTTCATGTATTCACTTCTTCAATATTGACCTACTAATTTCTTAATTACATGATAGAAATACTCTAAGAACTCCGCATAAACACAAACAATGACTATCAATACTAAGTTCCCAAATCAATTATGAACAAACAAGAAGAAAAAGAATAGAAACTAAGGCTAATAATTCTTTTGGTTTCAAAATCTGAACTATGGATATATACACTTACATTAATATATTAAAATAAATTAACTAAAACTTGAAAACATTTAATTTACATAAAAATTATTAATATTACCGTTTAAATATAACTTGTTATGTGATATCTCTCCAATTATTTGATTTATATCCAAACTTAAATTTGATAGGCATTTATCTAAAATTTTAAGAAAGAATTTTTAATAAAAAACATAGTTTAGTATATGATGAAACAGCAAAAAGATATATAATTTTAACATTAGGTTTCTAAATATATTTGAAAAAACCTATACTATAATCCACCCAAATTGCACAATGAAAACAATAAAATATTTAGTTACAAATAAACAAAGTGAAATTATGGACTCTTAAAAAGTATATTGTAACATTCAATAGAAATATCTTCTATATCAACATAAACGGTTAATTATCTCCCAAATAACAAATTTGCATCGACTATAAAAAAAACACTACTCACTATTAAAAAGAATTTCACATGTTTTGAACATTATTAATACTTTTTACTCTTGATATTACTTGCTCCACATCCAAATTCAAATTCAATGAGTATTTATCTAACCTTTAAGAAGAGTTTTGTTAATAGAAATAAAATTTCATTCTATTTCCAAATTCAATTTTGATGGGAATTTAATTAGCAAAAATGTCATGTAATTAAAAATTTGACAAAATAAAATATTCTAAATGCATAATATATAATAATAAATGAACTAAATCTAGAAAAAATAAATATACTTAAAAATTATTAATATTACCGTTTAAATGTAACTGGTTATGTGATTTCTCTCCAATTGTTTGATTTATATCCCAATTCAAATTTCTCGGGTATGTATCTTAAATTATTTAAAAAATATTTCTTCATGGTTGTTAAATAATTTTTTAAAATAACCATATTAAAAAAGAAATAGAATAGTTGTGTCTCTTGGATATTGGAAGTTATCTTTTTTATTATTTAAACTTTTTTAAAGGTCACTTTTAAATTTGCTTAATATTAAATTCTTAAAAAGAGGATTGTGAAAAGGTGTGTATTGGAACATTACTAATACTCTTTTCTCAAAATATTACTTTTTAAAATGCAACAAAATACACAAAATGATAAAACCTGACTTTTTTGAAAAATATATTATCTTTGTTACTATTAAAACATTAATAAATTAGAAAATAAAATTCGAAGCCAAATTCAGTCTTTGCAAAAAAAAATTATTATTAATATTATAATTTTCAAAGCAACAATTGTAAATGAGACTCTAAACAAAACCAACAAAAAAAGTTACTTGAATATTCAAGTTATTGCAAAATACAATCTTGTTTCATTTAAAAAAGAAAAAAAGAAAAAACAAGTTGCTTGAATATATATATTCTGGAAAACAAAACATACCACACATTTATAGTTAACAATATCGACACTAAAATTGTGTTTTGCGAGAAATCAAATACAAAATCAAATTAAAAAGTTACAAAAATAGACAATGAAACAAAGAAAATTCATAAGAACTATGTTTTGTTCTAGAACTAAAACATGAAATACGAATAAAAAAAACGGCAATAGAGATATAACCAACAATCATCATATTGTTAATAAATGTAGATAAATAATATAAACAAAATAATGAATAAACTAAAAAAAAACCTTTAAGTTGAGAAGGATGATTATTATCATTTAAGTAGAGTGGAGAACAAGAAGATTTTGAGGAAGACGCTTAGCCATAACTTTGTAATTTACAAATGAACAATAACTTCAATTACCTATTTATATATGAAAGAACAAACACAACTTTAAATGAAACAATGCGACTTTTCAAAGGCACCCCTATGTTATGAGGAAGTTTTGTTTTATTCATGTCATTTCACAATTAAAATAAATTTCAATCTAATTATAATTATAAAAATGTCATATATTAAAAAAAGAAGTTACAAATGATTTACAAAAAAGAAAAATGTGAAAAGACATGATACTATAAAACCTCCACAAAAGACACTTCTTCAAATGACACATTTTCCATAAATAAAATATAAGAAATTAATAAATGAACACACCTCTTCAAATGACACCACAAAAGACACATCTTCAAGTGGTACCTCTTCCATTAGATAAAATTTGAAAAATTAACAAAAAGAAGTCACACCTCTTTAAATGGCACATCTTCGATTAAAACAAGATTGTTATTATTATTTTGTTCTAGAACTAAAACATGAAATACCAATAAAAATATCGGCAATAGAGATATAACCAACAATCATCATATTGTTAAAAAATGTAGATAAATAAATATAAATAAAATAATGAATAAACTAAAAAACCTTTAAGTTGAGAAGGATGATTATTATCATTTAAGTAGAGTGGAGAACAAAAAGATTTTGAGGAAGAACGCTTAGCTATAACTTTGTAATTTACAAATGAACAATAACTTTAATTACCTATTTATATATGAAAGAACAAACACAACTTTGAATGAAACAACACGACTTTTCAAAGGCACCCCTATGTTATGAGGAGGTTTTGTTTTATTCATGTCCTTTCACAGTAAAAATAAATTTCAATCTAATTATAATTATAAAAATGTCATACATTAAAAAAAGAAGTTACAAATGATATACAAAAAAGAAAAATGTGAAAAGACATGATAATACAAAACCTCCACAAAAGACACTTCTTCAAATGGCACCTTTTCCATAAATAAAATATAAAAAATTAATAAATGAACACACATCTTCAAATGACGCCATAAAAGACACCTCTTCAAGTGGTACCTCTCCCATTAGATAAAATTTAAAAAATTAACAAAAAAAATCACACCTCTTCGAATGGCACCTCTTCGATTAAAACAGGATTGTTATTATTATAAGTTTAGTTGGGATAACTAAAATCTATGAGGGTACAATAAAANCTGATAAAGAATGAAAATATTATATATTATCAGGTAAACTGAACATAATATATGGGGGTAAAATGTACCAGACAATTGACAAAGGACTGGTTTTTTGATATCTGGATCATGATTAGCTGTTTCATTCTCTGTAGGATGATAAAACCGAGGATGCAATTTGGAACTCAAATAAGCAACCATGTTCTAAATATGATCATAAGAGAAATTTATACTTATGTCATGTTGAGATGCATCTGCAATAGCCAGATTTGTGTTGAATGTAGATGGTTGAGGCCTTTGGTTCTTTGGTTTCCATCCATGTAGATAACCATGAATTTTATAGCATTTGTCAATTAAATGTTCTTGTAAACCACAATGAGTACACAATAGAAGAGGCTTTTGAAAGCTACCATCAGATTTTGTGATTTTTTTTTTACTTTAAAAGAAGATGGATTAGGATTTGAGATAATCCTTTGTCTTTGAGATTCATCAGACTCTAACATATTATACATGTCACATAAAGAAGGACGAGGCTTCATATTCAGGATTTGGCCTCTAATATTTGAAAAATCATCATTGAGTCTCATAATATTTGCTATCACTCAACCCATGCAATTGAGCATAAAGGTCTTGGAATTCTGCCACATTATCTAAAACTGAACATGTTTGTCATACTGCAAACAATCTTTTTCCTGGTTCTGATTCAATTGAATCCCTAAAATGAAGCAGAATACGGTCTCTGAAATCTGCCCAGCTCAGGAATGGGTCACGTCCCAAGTAAACAATCGATGAACCCAGCTAGTTAGACAGAGAGCCACTATCTCCAACATCTCATTTTCAGAATAACGTCCGATGACAAAGAACTGCTCTGCAACCACTAACCAGTCGTAACCGTTGAGCCCATCAAAGACTAGCATATCAAATTTTTGTAACATACTTTCACTAGTTTCCATGTTTATGGTTTGGTATATGGGTCTATTTTTTTCATGAGCAGTTGTTTGAGAGGAACCAGGGAAGGTGAGGTGTGGTGTGGTGGTGGGTCGTTTGTTTGAGGTGGAGTATGGGTGAAAGGGTGGTGGTAGAGCTTCTGGTTGCTTCTCAGTCGATGGGTTAGAGAAAAGTTTCTCTTCCATTCGAGCCATAACGCCGGGAAGTGAAGATAGAGAGTCAAGCTTCAAATTCATGGTAGTCATTTGTTTCCCCATCTCAGCTTGTTCAGCAGAAATTCAGTTGTAAGCTTCGTAAAGAAACTCAACCTGGTCACGTATTCCCGGTTCCATTGAAAAACCCGGTGGAGTATCTGAGGGTGTCTCAGTTTTTAATTGTTGCATGAGGTGTGATACTCCCAGTTGCGTTTAGAACGACCACGCTCACTTCATCAGTGTTAAACTTTCAAATATCTCTCCCAATGAAACAATATTTGTAAAGAAACTCTCAATGAAATCTTTACAAGAGAACAATGGAAGAAGATAAACTTTATAAAATTGCTCAATGAGAAAAGAGTTATAATCCTAAAGTAATAATCCTAAAATGAACAAACCAAAACATTCAAAAACCAAAAGAAGTTTTCTCTCTCAATCCCTTTGTCTCATATAGACATTGGGACCAACTCATGTCACTGCTAAATTATAGATAAAACATGTCCGTTCTATTTGTCTTCTTCTCTATTAATAGAATTCTTTATCAACAGATTAATTTCCCTTCTCCTGAAGCTGCTCTGTCACGTGACCCAACTCTCTTTTGTCACCAAATTCACCAATTGGGCTTTTGGGCCTGAAACGTAAGCCTTTAGAGGCTTATCAGAAGGCTTCCAAAATTTAGCAATACATAACTATACGACTATGTATAATGACAAAAGAAGCACACATTCCTTTATGTTAAAAGGCTTGATTCAAAACTCGGACGTTACCAACAACAGAAGATAAAAATGCTTTCTTGTAGATAAATCCATTACCAAAGTTGAAACATGTGCACCTTCTTTTTAGAGACTTGATGTTTCTTCTTTTTTTTGCAAATCCAAGCACCTCTCATTGATTCGGGTCACATTCCCAAGCTGAAGAACATTTGTACAGTACATGACCATTTAATTACTAGAATCAGGCAAACAATGTAAAACATGGAGAAATTGTGAAATACCTTTATTGATTCACAAGTTCTTTCGTGAGCCCGAACATACAACTTTGATTTTTTAGCAAACACAATCTTCCTAAACTCCTTGAGAAACTGTGAAAGTTGTGTATGTGTTCGGCTACAAAAGAAAATAGTGAGTTCTTCTTCTTCTTCTTCATTTGGAAATTCCTTCTCATCTTCCTCATCAGATAAATTGTCAAAACCTCATACGGATTTTCTCTTTGACTTCCCTCTGCCCGGAGATGAATCTTCTGCGCCTTCGTATTCTTCCAACAAAAATTCATGATTGTTTACCTCATCATCATGTTTTCTCACAGAAGCTTATATTTCCTTCCTTGCATCAAATTTTCCTAGCGAGAAAATTTAGGGAACTCTTTCCTTCGCGTGTTTACTGATAGTCTGTTCATTACAGGATGTATGTTTTTATCGATATTGATGTTTCTCAACCAATCGGGCTCGTCATTGGAGGATTCCTCACCATCAACCTTTAGCGACTCTGTCAATCATGATTTTTCTTTCTCCTTGCGGTAAATCAGCCACTACAGAGCACTGCAAATGATGCTTAGAGATTTTTCAGTCCCTTAAATTATAGTCACTCATGAAACCCTAAGATAAAACCTCATTGGAGCTAAACAAAGACATTTTGTTCCATTTGATTCAAAAAATAAATGTGCCAGTGGGGATTTTGAGCATGGAAACACCTCCAATATCGAGAAGCTGATAGAGCGCATTCATAAAATCTACTTAGATCGAGTAAGACTTGTACGGAAACGCTGAGAATTCTCATTTTTCAGTCATCTTGGAGGAGCGAGGACACAAGAGAAACTAATAAATTAATATGCAATTTGTCTCCGATTTAAGATGAGACTGTTTGGATGCGGGACAAATAATATACTTCATCTTAGTATAGCCCATTTTGACCATGGATATATATGAAAGCTTTAACAAGCAGAGGGATGAAGATAAAAACATAAACTTTTCTTCATTAAATTTTACAGTCGCATACATCAATATTTAAGGAAATAAAGATATAATTAGATTGCAACATGTGTCTCACAAGATTCCAAAAAGAGTGAATTTGTTATGCAACAGTATTGGCGGACCACTGCATACGTCATTGCAGATTGTACGAGATGACTCATACTCTGCTTTTGAAACCTTTGTCATTGCTCTGCTTTTGTGTCTTGCAGAGTGTTCTTGTCTTCTTGAGTAGTGGGCTTGTGTGGGCTGTAGGATTACTTTGGGCTCCACTTGAGACAATTGAGAACCTTCTGGTTTGTCTAGAGACTTAGTGTTGATATATTCAGCCTATGTGGACGATCTTGAAATAGTATGATGCCTTTTGCTGGACCAAGAGATAATTTTTGTGCCTAGGAAAGTGCTCAAACCACCATTTGAGCGTCTGGTTTCTTTCCACACGGCCCAGTCTGAATCACTGTAGCATATGAGAACTGAATATGTGGCTTATGTGATGTTGACTCCCATTATTCTAGTTCCTTTTGAGTATCTCAAAATTCTCTTCAATAAAGTATAGTCTGACTGATTTGGTTTGTGCATCTTTTGACATACAAAATTAACTGCAAATTTTATGTTTGGTCTGGTCAACATTAGATACTGTAATTTTCCTAAAAGGCTGCAAAAGTATTTTGGATCTGGAAAATCTTCTTCTTGGCCATTGATGCAGTCAAGCTTTAGTGGTGATGGAGTATGCATATGTGTGACTTCATTCATTCATGCATTTATCAGCATATTAGAAATGTATTTCTCTTGACTAAGAAACAATCCTCAATTGTGAAAGAAAGCCTGAATTCCCAAAAAGTAATGCAAAGGGCCAAGATCTTTCATTCTGAATTCAGTGTTGAGAGATTGCAGAAGAGATTGAAGCAGATTGTCATTATTTACAGTCAATATCATATCATCTACATACAATAGGAGGAACATAACATCTTTACCCTTGATGTAGATGAAAAGAGACAGGTCTGGTATACTGCGGATGAAACCAAATTGAAGTAGAAATGAATTGAACTTGTCAAACCAAGCTCCTGGGCCTATTCTAGACCATAAATATCCTTTTTAAGTTCGAATATAGTTTGGTATGTGTGGATCCACAAATCCTAGAGACTGAACCATATGTACTCACCATGTAAAAATGCGTTCTTCACATCCAGTTGCTCAATTTTCCAGTGATTGACAACTGCAGTATGAAGAATAGCTATGTTTGTTGTTGTCCTTACTATAGGTCTGAATGTTTCAACAAAATTTACTCTGTTTTCTTGCTCATACCCTTTAGCTACTAAACAAGCTTTTAATTTGTTCAAAGATCCATCATAATTCAGCTTTGTCTTAAATATCCATCTGCAACCAAGTAGATATTGATGGCTCATAAAGAACTAAGTCCTAAGTGTCAGTCTCATATAAATTCTGCATTTCCTCCTGCATAACTTGTGTCCATCCTGCATCTTTCAAGGTTGTTTTGATAGTTTTGGGCTATAGATAATTTGATTTTACTTTTTGTAGAGCATACTTGGGGTTTGGATTCACGATTCTTGCCTTTCCTCTAGTGATCATTAGATGTATTGTTTATGCATCATATTCTTGGTTATGAACCTTTGGTTCAGTTTGAGTGAGAGGTGAATTTTCTGCTTACTGAACTGAAACTTCAGTATTTGAATCACTGATGGGATCGATGGTGCGCATTGTGTGGTGTGGACTCTCGATAACAGATGTGGTTGGTTTAGCAACAAGTGTGTGAGCTGGTTTAATAACAATTATTTGTTGTCCTGGAGTTGAATGTCCTGAGGCAATCGGTTCTACATCTTCATAATTAAGCTT
>OVBE01013327.1:0-12788 GCA_900406425.1 Iberis pinnata
ATCACGTTGCCAATAAATCATACAGTTGTCGATGCACACGTCTATAACCTGGTAAGTCAATCCAAATCCCGACACAAGTTTTTGTATCTCGTAATACGATCCTGAAGCATTGTTATCATCTGGCAAGATATCCCTCATCATCTTCGCTATTGCNCAACTGCATCCTCCGGCATGTTATAATCCGTCTTTATACCCATAAACCTACTCGCAGATGATAACGGGGAATGACCATCTCTACATCCACTATATAATGGCGCTGCGTTTAACATATCAAAAAACTGTCGGGCTTCTAAGTTTGGTTCTTCATAAGAAACCTGAGCCGTCTCTATGTTTTCTCTATAAACATCATTAACCATTTGAACTGTAGCTGCCACAACATCTAATTCTGTTCTAGGTGCCCCAACATCTAATTCCGTTCTAGATTCTTCTATCCTATCTATCACTGAAATGCTACCGCTACTACTAGCAAGAATGAGATCAGGTCGTTCTCCATGTAAGTACCAAACCTTATAAGTCGGCAAAAAACCATTCATATACAAATGATTCCATACTATGTCTATCCTAACATGATGATTATTCCGACATAAAGAACATGGACATGTTAACTTACGACTGTTGCCCCGAGGTTGTCGACACGCTAATTCCATGAATTCCATCACACCATTCGCATATTCCTCATTCAAAAGATTTGTCTTCGGATCCACCCTCTCATCATCCATCCACGATCGAAAATAAGGAGGACTAGACATTTTATAATTATAAATTTTTGTGAATTTGTGTGAGAAATGATGAGCGAAGGTGTTCTGGTTATATAGAAAATTTTCTGACGGATTTCTGACGGGTAAACCCGTCAGAAATATCGAATATATTCGTTGGTAACGGCTAGTATAACGAATAGATTACATCGGTCACATTTTCCGAAGGATTTAAGAGGAGTTTCTGACGGAACATGCCCGTCGGTGATTTTTCCGTCAGAAATTCCGTCGGAAATTTCCGACGGACACTTTTTATCAGAAATTTCCGACGGTCCAACATCCCGTCATATTTTCCGTCAGTTTTTTCTGACTGATTTTTCCCGACAGAAATTTCCTTCTTTTCTTGTAGTTAAAAAGCTAGTATAGCTCATAAATTAAAGTGATAAAAAATCATAGAAAACAATTACATATTTATGTAGAAATTTGATAAATTTTATGAACGTTCCCTTTAATCAAGTTCATGATAGCTTCCTAATTCGTAACTCATATCCAAATCTTCACCTAATTTGAGAATAGTACCAAACTAGTCATGTGGTTCAAGAATATCCCAAAAACGCCATGTTGTCCAACCAATAGTTAAACTAGTATCTAATTTATATCTTATCAAATTCAAATTCCATTGTTCATATCAATAACTTAATTAATATTAACATTCAAGGAATATGCAACACACAAAATAAGATAGCTAGAGATACAATTCATAAATCATTAAAAAGATACAAACTTTAAAGAAAAAATAAACCAACTTTGAAGACCAAGCGTAATCGCATTCGATTATCATTTCATGTTGAACATCTTTTAGAAACTGTGACTCTAAGTCCATGTTTCATTTGAAGAGTAAGACCAGGCAATGGTTCAATCTTCTGACCTTCAACGATCTTGATTTCATAGTTTAGCAATACTTCCACAACCACTGTCTTCATCAAATTCATAGCTAAATTCTTACCAAGACAAGTTCTTGGACCAGCATTAAACACTAAAAACTTGTAAGAAGGTTCATGTCTTAACCCTCCAGTTTCAAAAATCCATCTCTCTGGTTTAAACTCCATTGCATCTTCTCCCCATACTGATTTCATCCTCCCCAATGCATAAATAGACAATAAAATTGTAGAGTTTGCTTTGACTTTATGTCCACTTGGAAGCACATCTTGTTTGATAGAAGACTTTCGCTCAAATGGAGTTGGTGGATAAAGCCTCATTGCTTCATTCAATGCACCATGTAAATACACTAACTTTTCTAAACAATCTATATTAGGGTTCATATTAATCTCTTGACGAATCTTGCTCACTACGTTAGGGTTTTTGGTGAGAAGCCAGAAAAACCAAGTGAGAGCAGTAGCAGTAGATTCTTTCCCTGCAATAGCCAAAGTCAAGATAACATCTCTTAGAAATTTATCATCACCTGTTTTTAAGAGCTTGTATTTAGTTGTATCAAGCTTTATGTGTGATGTCAATAAATCCTCTCCATTATCATCATCATGAGTCTCTTGAGATGATTGTATCTCTTCTCTCTTTGAAGTTATGTATTTGGCACAAATACGATCAAAAGTAGCACTAGCTTCACTCATCTTCTTCTCTTTCCATAATCCCATCCATTTTTGTAGCTTCCAAAAGACTCTAGGTGTAATATGTCTATATAAAATCGCTTCTGAAATATCTGTAAGAGCTTCTGCAAACTCAGATTTTGGTAGTTCAATGCATAGAGTTTTAGGATCAGACCCAGTTAGAAAAATGAATGTTGTATCGAACATTAATCTTTGTAACACATCTTGTAAATCCATGATCTTCCCTTCCTCTGCAAAATGATTGAAGAGAGGAAAAAGACCGTCTTTGAGTTTGATTATAGTTGCGCTCATTGAAAGCCTTTGAAACCCTTGATGGTTGAACATGATTTGAGAAGACTTCCTTAGACTTTTCCATAGTTCGAAGTCTGTATTGACGATACCATCTCCATAAACTTCAAAGATTTCATGGAACTCTGGTCCTTTGATGTAGTTTGAGAAGTTTGAGCTCATTATATGATAGATATTAGCTGGATTGATCGTGACTAACTTATCCATTCCAATGAACCATGGTCCCTTGAATTGAAACGTCAAGTTTGACTCCTCGAGAACCTCCACGCTCCAGTCATAGATGCGGTGTATACGCATGATCACACCTGGAAGCATCCCAAGAACCGGCCAGTTCCATGGGTAGCTTTTATGAGTTTTCTTGTTGGGTAAGTAAAAGTATGGTTTCTTGAGAAGGAAGTAACAGAAGATGAGAAAGCAAAAGAAAAATAGCAATGGTTCAAATAAGTCGATTAAAGCCATTGATATATAGGAGAAGCTAAAATTTTGTTTAGAGAAGAAGAAACAACAACAAGAAGACAAGTTTTCAAGTCCCTTTTGTCAATACACAACTATATATAACTATAGGGTTTCTTAGATATGTCTTTATATAATATAATAAAGGATACAGAGAGGAGTTGATTTCTTGAGTGAATTCTACTATCTGATATTATCCGATCTCATTAACAGCATCATAATGCAAAGAAACGTAATTATTGTTTTAGTTTTTCATGAATAGTAAGTTAATTTCATTATAGTTTTTCCATATGAAAGTATAAACAACATACATTTCAAACAAAAATTATGGATATTAGCCCACAAATTCCTAAAATTTAGTAAATTCCGATTAAAGCATTATTTTTTAATTTCATAATTAACTAGTTTAAATTTATTATCTTAGTTGATGTGTCAATAGAAAAGCATAATAAAATACATGTTAATTTTTTCAAAATGAAAAAATGAGCATGGATATTAACCATCATAATACCTTTTTACCATTTTACTTTTTTATGTATTTGTATTTCATTGTTCAAAAACTATATGCAAATAAATATAGATATTCCTACTTGTTTTTCTATAGGATAAGTCTTGAAAAGAGAAGAGTAAATGAATGCTGGAATATAGTACTTTAGTAAAAGAAGAAAAATGATTCATAACTAGTTCCAACTTATTACTTTAGTAAAATTAATCTCTAAAAGAGCATAATAACATACATTTTAAGAAAAATCATGGATATTAGTTCATAAATTTCAAAAATGTAACATAATTAATTTAGACGATATTTTCAAACTACGAAATAAATATTTCAAATATGATGTTTTATAAAGCATAATAACTTCCATTTCAATTTTCTTACAATTTAAAGAAAAGTCATACGGTTTATGATTTATAAGATGAATAATGCACTTACAAAACTCATTGCTATTAGTCCAAAAATTCTAAAAATTTAGCATATTTCAAAATTATTTCCAAAATATTATATATGTATGCCAAATTTAATCATTATCTAGGTTACACTCTGAAATCATTTAGGTTAAAAATATGTCTTAGCTTTATTAATGAATGATCAAGAATATTTATACATAAACAAAAGATATAAAGATAAATCTAAATCAACACCAAGTCTTTATAGAATAAATTTGTTGTTATCGATATATAATCTAATACACTCATTATCTTAGTTTACTTAAGTCGTCTCTTAAAAAACTAAAATAATATATATATATATAGAGAATAAAATTTATGAATATTAGTCTACAAATTTCAAGATTGAAATGTTTTTTTAAGGGTTTCTTCTTGATAAAGTAATAGGATATGAGAAAGCAAAAGAAAGCTATGAATGGCTCAAATAAGCCAATCGAAGCCATTAAAGAAGCCGTGTGGATCTTTTGAATGTAAAAATTGCGAGTTATCTCTTCTCTCCTCTAAACCCGGATCACGTTATTAGCATCCAGCGCTAATAAACGTAAGTTTTGATGAGTATTAATTTAAGTTCATTTTATGAGAGTTTCTCTATGAGAAGTAACCTAGCTAGATGTTTTTGCTTTAAAAGTAATATAAAGTGTTAATGAGGAGCCAGCCCAATTGAAGTGTTTTCTAGTTGTTTTCTTGATAACGAGCGAAAATTAAAATAACAAATAATCATGATATCTTTTGGAGAACGTAAGAATTTCTTGGATTTAGGTTTAGACGAAAGATAGAAGTTTCAATATATTTTTGCATTCTGACGTGTAGGCCAAACGGCTGAAAAAGAAGCAAAACAAATAAAACTATACTATTGGGAGATGGATATATACGTATATACCTGGGCGGATCCATAATTTTAGTTAGTTGGGGGCACAAATTCTTTTACTACTATTTATAAAATAATTTAATTTTAAAATATGATAATAAAAAATTTACTATCAAATAAAACAGTTAAAACATTTAAAAAAACTCATAAAAAATTATTCTACGATCTTCCATATCTTTAAATTTTTTCATCATTACATCATTTGTCACATTATCAAAATGTTTCTTTTCAATAAGACAAACCAGACAGTCGTTTAAAAATTGATCGCTCATGCGGTTGCGTAGTGTAGTCTTCACAATGTTCATCGCAGAAAAACATCTCTCGATTGTAGCATTAGCTACATGTAAAGTCAAAACTAGCTTCAAAAGTCGATAAACTTGAAGATATGAAAGATGTTTTCTTGTCTCTACTATCACACGAGCAAGATCTCCAAGATTCTTTAAATTAGGAAACCTTTCATCATCTCTCATATTGTCGATGTAAACGTCAAGTTCATACTCAAGAGATATCCGCTCCATGGAACTAAAGTCTTCTGGATAAAACTCAGACAATCTCATAATTTTTATTTATCAAACTCGTAGAATGAATCAATAGGGCTCAGAGATGCAATACAACCAAGTAATTCAATGTTTACATCATCAAAGCGATCATTAAAATCTTGAATTTGCATATCCAATATAGTGTAAAAATACTACACCCGATAATGATGCAAGTTTGTGATGTTGCTTCTTGTTCTTGGCTTCTTTGGATCAATAAATACTTCTTCCATAATGACCAATCCAGTGTTATGTTTCTCACAAAAAGAAGAAACTTTGTTCAGAAAAGAGTCCCTACTATTATCCTTGAGCTTGCATAATTGTTGCTTCGTGGATTTCACTAGAGATATAACATTCAAAATATCATGATCTTTCCTTTGTAAAGCCATTGATAAATTACTTGTAAGCCCAAGAATAAGCAACATCAGTTGTAAGCAGAACACAAAGTCAAATGTGTGAAAATATTTGAGAAGACGATTAGCTTGACGTCTTTTGATACTATCAATCCCTTCACTTTCGATATACTCAAGCATTTTAATGATAGAAGAAAATAAATTAACCAAGCGTAATAAAGTTTTGTAGTGAGAATCCCAACGAGTACTACGTAATCTCTCTGGCATGTGCCAACTATCAAAACCTTTTGTCACAAATGCATCACTTCCATATTTATTTTCAGTGTAGTCCCTGAACAGGTAGCAAACAAAACAAAATGCTTTGTCTTCTTTCACACTATATTCCAACCAGTTAGCATGATGATCAAACCAAGAGGGATTGAAACGTCTTATTTTATTCCCTATCTCTATTTTAGGAAAATCATGACCACGAGGTTGACAAGGACCATTAAGTATATATTTACGTCTTACCTCATCTCTTTCATTAGGATGATATTCCAATATTCTTTTTCTTTTAGCAGGNGTCCCAAAGCAAATCATCCAAATTAGTTGGAGTTTCACTTTCACATAAAAAATGAAAAATACAAAAATTAGTAAACATTTTTGTTATAAAAGAATCATCAAATAGACCCAGTCTCTATGTAAACACTATAATAATCATCTTTAATAAAACAAATGAACCTGATTTAGATTGTGAAATATGTGAATTTAGGAAAAGTCTACACATATATTGTAAGTCAAAGTATGAATCTTCAAACAAAATTTCAAAAATCTACAACAATTTACCTACTATATTGTTTGCAAAAATCTGCACATATATCATTTTTTATGTGTCACAAAAGAATATTCTTCCAAAATAAAAATGATTACAATAAAATAGAATAATATAAATATTTGAAAAAAATTTAATATTATAGTTGCAAATTTTAACAATTCTACCAAACAATTTCGTTTGATTTTATGTGCAATCAAATATAATATATAAAATATAAACATGTTTTCATTCAATATACATAAAATTATTTAAAAAGTCATTAAAAAAGTTTTAAACACACAAACTTACTGTACTAAAAGCTTCAAAGTGGAGAGATGATAAAAAAGCGGCGGTACTTCAAGCTTTTTCTCTATAGGTTTTATTGTCGCCAAAACTAAATTACTATCATTAACTTTCTTAATTTATTTGGGCTAATAATAGGCTGTTTAAAAATATATATAAAAAATAGTAGGGTGCACGTGCACCACTATCTACCTTGTGGGTTCGCCCCCAGCATATAAACAATTGATAAATTATCGTAAAAGATTTTGAAAATGTCTACTTTGAAATAGTGGACATCTTTTAACTAAGTTGGGAATGGAGAAGTGGTCTTGGCCTAATGGCATTCATAAGTATACATGAGGCATGTAACATCACTTCACCCGTGATCGAGTCCTCGTGCCTATGATAGTGTAAGGATTGTCTGCTATTATGCAGAAACTGAATATTGGGTTGGCTTGTTGTGGCCCAAATGTTGACGAAAATAAACTGATTTGGGAATAGTCACATTAATTTATGCTAGAGCTTTGAATACCAATCAGCCATGTGGTTCAAGAATATCCCAAAAAGGTCATGTGTCCAACCAATATGCCAGAATTTGATGTTAAGATGATGATGAATATGGAAAAAAGTTCAAGAAACAAAAGACAAAATTTGCATAAGGTAAAAAGAGAACGAGAGTATGAAACTTAAAATAAATGAGAGAATGAGAGCATGAGCATTAAGTAACTTGAGAATGGTTTGAAAGTAAGAATAGAATGAGAAAGAGTACAAGACAAATAAATCGAGATTGAAAGAGTTTAGAGCATAAGAGAAGAATATATTAAAGAGATTTTAGCTCTCTTTAAGTTATATCAATGGAGGATACAACTTATTTATAGAGATACAAACATTTGAGGTCAAAGACACAACCTCTTATACTATGCACAGATCCGAGGCTGAAAGTGATCGTTTGGTGCATTGGCTAGTGCTTGAAAGTGACAACACATGAACTATCTCCTTAAGCAAGCATGGCTTAGTTTCCAAAGCATGGTATGTGACTTCTCCTTCTTGTTCTATGATCTGACGGTTCTGGGGCTATTCAAACTTCAACTTAAGCTTCTAGAAGACCTCCTCTATTGCTGGACCACACACAACTTCATGGTCCAAGTCACTCAATAAGACTTAGCTTTGAAGCTCACTCATAGACTGATTTGATTAGCCAAAATGTTATCTCATGGGCTATATAACCTTAGGTGAATATTTGGCCAAGTGTTAGGTCCATCTTAGTCAGCTTAATCCAGGTCTAAGACTTGATTGGCCCATAGGATCATTGGTCTTGGCCAAGAGCTTCTTCATTAGTCTTTCGAAAAGAGTTGATAAGGCATAGTCTTTTTGAGTATTTGACCAAGAGCTTCTTCTTGGCTAAGTGACGTGTTGGAATGTAATGCTAAGCTCCTTGATCTTCATCTCAATAGTAACTTGGTCATGGCTTGATGCTCTTGAGGCTTAGATGCATTGTTCGGTTATGTTTTGCCCAAGACATCCTTTTGGCTAGTTAAATATTTGGATCGGTCAAGTGATGTGTTTTTTTGGTCTTCATCTTAATACTTCCCCTCAAAATTTAACCATAAGTAATGGCTAAATTTCAAAATCATGAAGACCTATCTCATTTAAAATGATTAGATGGCCAAGTCTTCTTCAACTTTTGGACATTTAAGTCTTCTATAGTTTCTTCACATTGTTTCACTTATCCCACACCTTCTAAGGGCACAATAATATAAACTCCAAACTATTCATTCTTGTCTTCATAGATTTCTCCCGATTAAATTGTTGATGTCTTCTCAACCAACAATGTTTTGGACTTGATTCTTCTTGCTCTTGACTTTCTCTTGAGTCTAGTTTTCATAACGCTTTATTTATGGTAACCTAGTCCATAAGTTTAAAATTAATTTATTTGGGCCTAGGAACGACTTATGTGGTTATTAAAAAATCAGATTTTTTTTTTGCAATATTTAACTTTAGTAATATACCATATGTTTTTAAAAAAATTAAAAATGTTATTAGTAAAATTTTATAACTTTAAAATAAATTTATAATTTTTATGTTTTTAACTAAGTTTTAGTTTATTAAGTGTGTTTTATATGTTTCTATAACATTTTTTTGTTAGTTCATACTTTTTATTTCCTAAAATAACTGTCTTAAAAATTCTTAAATGTGACAAAAATGAATTCTTAAAATTATAAGTTTTTTTGTACCAAAAAAGTTATCTCATTGACGTTAATTAGAGGCTGGTTGGTTTAAAGACTGTTAAAACCGTAAGGACGGTAAAAATATGTAATAGACTCTACAATTTTTTTTTGTCCAATTAGACTTGAAACTTTTTTATTTTAAAGTCTCCACGGTCACTTTTTATTGTAACTCTTTTTTTCTTTGTAATTTTAAAAGTTTCGTAAACAAGGCTTAAGGTAAAAATATTTTTCTTTTCTTTTCTTCCACCGTAATTAATTTTTTAATTTTATTTTAAATTTATATATTAGATAGAATAAAATTTTTTTATATATTAATAATCTTTTTTATTCTCATTCTTTTAAGATCCGTTGTATATGGGTTTTAAATATTTATTTTATAATATATTTATCTTAGAAGTTTATCTTATTAAATTATTCAAATAGAAAATTTGTAATAAATGTAAGAATAATAAATACATGTAAACTAAAACATTTTACCGTTTACTCTACATTTTCGATTACCAATCAAACTTTAACTAATATTTAAATTAAAAATCACAGTTATTATAACTAAAATCTACCAAAAGTTTACTGTAACAATTTCCAAATAGCTAAATTAACTAACGACAGGAAGAATAAGGAAATTAGGAGACCATTGCCCAAATAATATATGGAATTTGATTATTAGCTTTTAAAATCAATAAATAGTCGTAACGTCCCCACTCCCAATCTCCTTTCTTCCTCCACTAAATTTATCCCCTCACTCTCCACGTTTCTCGCCAACAAAACCCATCAAACAAATTCTCTCTCTGATCTATATTAAGACTTGTTCACCCTAACTCTGAATCTCCGGCGAAAATTTTCAAACAAAGCGGAATTCGGAGGAAGACAACAAAAATATGTGTTGTGGACGGATTTGCATGTTATGTACGTGTTTGCTTCTCGTGGTGATCGCGATTGGGTTTGTCTTCGGATTCGGAGTTTTTAAGGACGGATTCAACCAGCTTAACCAATCCTTACATCTCGAATGCGATCCTAAATTCGGCTGCGGCGGAGGCGTTGGCCGTCGCGGTTACGGTTTCGCACCTCCCGCCGGTAATAATTAGCTGTGATTTGAATTCTTTCGATTCGTCGATGGCGTTTGAATTAGAATTTGGAGATATCGATTCTTAGGTTTTGATTTTCCTTTGTTTTACTCTCTTTCAGTTTTTTTTGTTTACATAGATTCCTTTGTTCGTTTTAAATGTATCGTTATTAGATGTAGTTTTTGACTTTATGATTGATTTCTTTTCTTCATTTATAGTATTCGTTTAGATACAATTCGATCAAAATATGTAAAGTCTATATAGAATTCGTATTCTTCGTAAATTTTCAAGTTAATGAAGTTCGAAGCTTTTGAGTTTTGTGCAAAAGGTCAAACCTAATACCCTATATAGCATTATTATATTAAAAAGGAGAAAACTAAGAAAAACAATTCTTATTTATATTTACGTGAAGAGGTAAGATTGTCCATTACAAGAAAAAGTAAATATAAGAAAAACAATTCTTACCTAATTTTTTGTATGTTTTTTTCATAATAAATTTTGTATGTATTTATCGATTTTGTCGTCTTAATAAAAAAATTTCAAAATATAAATTATTATTTTATTAAAAATTATTGAAAAGTGATAAATTTTTGAAGTTCAGTTCAGTTTTTCAATTTTGAAGTTCGATTTTTTCGTTTTAAAATTCTTAATTTCGGTTAAATTTTCGTAAATTACGTTTTTTCGGTTTATTTTCGGTTTGTTCAGTTAATTTTAGCAAATTCGGTTCGGTTAATTTAGTTAAAAAAAAAAAATTTCGCCAAGCCAAAAATCGAACTAAAATAAAAATGGTGTGAATTGAACCAAATTAACCGAACAAAATTCGGTTCGGTTCGGTTTATATGCCAACCCCTAAGCAAAACAAAAAAAAAACTAAAATGACAGAGCCAATCACAATCTGACGCGTGTGCGACTCTTAAGTGGTCTTAAGATGTTTAGCTAAGGATATGCTCTTGTATTATCCTAATTAAAATATTTATATTTTCCCCTTAATACACTCAAAATACACCTAAGAACTAGTTAAGATCCTTCGATGGACTTGATCTTACGGCCTACTAAAATTTTTTGACCAAGAGAATTATTTTAGAGGGATTAATTTTAAATTAAAACATAATAAAATATTAACTAAAACCTATTTAAAAGAAAATAATAACATAAAAAGGTTTTGTGTGAAATTTGAACTTGGGTGAGTGATGTAAAAATAGAACATACTTTCAAGATGTGCTAGTGATCAATAATCCTAGAGAAAAGTATTTATAAATAAATATGGGGTCATATGAACCATAACTCTATACATGGATTCGCCCCTCGTCACTTATTGTGGAAAAAATAGAGAATTAGCTAAAAAAAAAGTTTTTTTTTTCCTATGTGGATGGAACTAATTTTTTATTACATTATTTTGTACAACTATATTATTTTTAAATGTAGGTCTCTTTTATCATTAATAAATTTTTTTAATTTTTTTCTTTTAAAAATTTTGTTATTTATACAGAATGGTCGTTCTAAAATAGAACGGTCATCCCATAATGTTCTGTATAGTTTCTGGAACATTTTGGAATAACCGTTCTGACCTGGAACGATCATTCCAAAATATTTCGGAAACTATACTGAGATTATAGAACGACCGTTCTAGACAGAATGGTCGTTTCATTTTTTGATTTTTTGTGATTTCTGTTTGAAAATATATCCTCTGCTCTATGAAGTCTTCTGTAAGTACAATATTATACAAATATTCAATATTTGTTTTGTGGATTTTTGTTTATCTACAAAGATTCAATTACTATATTGTAGATTTTTGAGGTAAGGTATTACATATCGCTTTTTGATTAATCTAGAGTGACATTGTGATATATATTTTACATTCTTAATGGTAGATTTAAACCTTTTGATATATCGAAAAATGATTAACAAAAAAGAAACAATTAAGAATTGCTTACAAGTAGGCACTCTACACAAACTCTCCAATTAACAACTAATCTTTGCAACGTATACACCTGAAACGCGTACAGGATTTTGCAACCCTATAATCAAAGTTATTTTTCATGACGCATATCTCCATTGTTATCAAGTCTTCTTTGTTTTGAAAAGTTGATTTTTTTACATAGTCAACCATTCAAATCTTTTTATATTTACAAACAAAAAATTTAGACATCAACTCATCATCAACACTAACTTCAACATTATGAGGATAGCTTTTTAAATTATCATTACATCTATTTACTTACATATTCTCTCGATAATTGAGGCTTATTGCATCTTGTTCACCAATTGAACTTTCTAGCAGTTTATTCAAATCAAATTTCATCCTACTCATTTGATCATTTTCTAACTTGGCGATCATTTGTGACATCACTGGTGGAGCTTCTAAGTAATCAACCAACCCAAAAGGGGAGTAACTGACTTCCAAATCGGTCGTTCCTAATTCCATATTGAAGTCTTCTAAACCACATTTTTATCTATTGCTAAGTAGAATTAGATTCCAAACCAATCATTCTACCACGTTTTTTTTATCAATGATAAATATCCAACGATTATTGTAAGAAAAAATCTTCATATACCAAACATCACATATATGTGTATCATATTTTTCTTCCAAATAAAAATCAAGATTAGTTTGGTTTTTCAAATATATTCCACATTCTACATGTATTATATATA
>OVBE01013328.1:0-12787 GCA_900406425.1 Iberis pinnata
AAAATACAAAATCGCGTTACCGCCAAAATCGAAGAATAGCGTTACTCGTCAAAATCGCAAATTTTCCGAACACCATATACAACAATATTATAAACTTATAATATACATTATAATAATCCAAATATAATATTAAACTTGAACTTGAAACAATAATATAAAATTAAAACCAAAAACTGGTTTTTAATTAGGGTACCCATGGGTTACCCTATACCATATAGGGTAAGTTTAGAGTTTACCCTATTAGGGCTATACCTATTAGGGTTTTTAAAAACTGGGTATTTTTTGGGCGGGTTTAAAACGGGCTCGGGTAAGATAGGATAAAAAAGCCCATTTTTACATCTCTATTTCTGTGTAGGAGATTGAATTTACAATGCCACATATCAACTACTATGATTATTGGAAACGATAGCGAAATCTTAAAAGTCTTGAAAATTGTAAAGCATGTTTGTTATCTCTTTGACAAAAAAAAGGTTTGGATATCTAATATATCCACATGGATCTTTAACGTGTATTTAAGATCCGATCAACATAAACAGAATCGATCATAGGCCAAATCAGGTGAGACATTAGTCTCTGCCCTCCAAATTGTATGAATCCCAAATTTAAAATTATACATATTATTTTTAAATTAGAAAAAGAAAAATATCCTATATATATTAGATGGAAAGACTTTGTTAAAAACAATCTTTATTTCATAATTAAATACATGTGTTTGCCATTAAACTATCTCTATAACCAAACATTACCAATAACTCAATTATTTATTTTAAATAATCAAAAACTACTAATAATCTATTTATTTTAAAAAGTAAAACACTCAAAAGAAATACATTTAAAAAACTATCTACGACACTACAGAAAAATAAAAAGATCTACAATCACTCATTTATTTTAAAAATAAAAAACTCAATAGCAGATCTAAGATAAAACAATATATATAGGAGATATTAACTAATATTATGGTAATAAGAAAAGTTTTACCAGCAAACAATACATCTTAAAATCAAACCAAATACTAATCATAACTTATTTAAAAACAATATGTATTTCATAATTAATCTACAATATATTATAAAGGAAGACACTTTAAAAAAACCTTTTAATTGGATAACTTATTACATGTTTTGCCACTCATCTACTATCCATGTATCCAAACACTAATTTTCATTATTTTAAAAAACATATCATTGAAAAAGCTTATTAATTATATTTTGAATATTTTGATTTATAAAATATTTATTTTGATTTTTTCAGATACTACTAATTTGTTATTGAATAAAATTATATTAGCCAAAATAATAAATTTAAATACTTTTATACACTTATTGATAACTTATTACATGTTTACCACTCATCTAATAATTTTTATTGTCGTCATAACCTAATGTCTAAGTAGTTCTCTCTCAACTGAGAGCGGGAAGATTCGAACCCTGGTTGATGCAATAGATACAGAAGTGACTACCATTGGACCATTTTTTCATTTTCAAATAGTAAATTTAAATACATACATATATATATATACATATCTCCTATATATTAAAAGAAAAAATAATTTTTTTAAAAACCCTTTAGTTTGATAACTAATTATATGTTTTGCCACTCACTCTATCCATGTATCCAAACAATTATTATGACTCTTTAAAAAATAAAAAATCAGATATTTATTTAAATGAAACAAAAATCATATTAGTATATTAATTATATCTCAAATATTTTTCCATATAATTAGGAAATTCTTTTTTAATTTCATTTTAACTTACAAAATTTATTTTAGTTTCTTCTCTATAAAAATATAATGTAAAAAACTATAAATGTAACATATAAAATGTTAACATTTAAAATAAATAATTTAAACGAAATTATATATTTTATATATCATTTTTACTTTGATTTTTAAATATTATTTTTGTCGAATAATTTCATAGTCATTGTATAAAAACTTATATAATGATACATCAAATTTATTTGAAATACCATAATTTTAAATTTGTATTTTATAACATATTTCCGCGTATTGCACGAGGCATCATCTAGTTAATGGCCCAATAACACAGTTTGGTTTATTTTTATTTTTTTGTTCCTATGTCTCCTACTTCTCACAATCCCACGTTTTATTGATTTCTATTTTTAATTAACTGATTAACATCATTTTATGTTTAAAATAGTTTAAAACCAGTATAGAATTTTTGTAAAAGTATACTATCACAGATAACGCGTATCAAACCCAAGAAATAGGTATGTTGATACAAATTTTTTGGTAATTAAAATATAGAGTGATTTAGTAAAATGGGTGTATTTTTATTTCAAATAGGGAATATGAGTGTATAGATTGGCTTAATTAGTGATTTGGGTGTTTTTTTGGGAAAGAATAATAATTATTGCCCATTCTATCTCTACAAAATTAATTGAAAATATAAAAAAGAAATCTATTCTTAAATTAATAAATAAACAATATTTATCTTTTTGAATTAAAAATATAATCATGCGTCTCATATTTTAGGAAAGTCAAATTTGTTTCATTATTATCAATATACATTTTTCATTATCCAATAGAGAAAGTCAAATTTGAACCCGTTATAACGAATTTACTAGGATTGGAAATGAATTGTTCGTCAAATAATATACGTGTGTTCATATGAACACAAATGTATTTATATGAACCAATTTATATTCATATGAATGTATATATAGGTAACTGTTCATATGAAATTGTTTTGTTCATGTGGTTATATTTTGTTCATGTTTAAGTTTTAGACAACTATAATAGATTTGAAGATTAGTAATTACACAAATTTGATTGAAAATTAATTCCTCGTGAATCCCCGTGTGTTCACATGAACACAACTTTATTTATATGAACGCATTAGCGTTCATATGAATATATATCTTAGTTATTGGTCATGTGAATGCACATTGTTCATGTGGTCATATTATGTTAATGTGAATACAATTAGTGAACTACATGTGATAAGTTTCATCATTTTCATAATACTACAATAGAACTGAAGACGTGAAGATTACTAAGACATCAATAATAAGTCACATGAAGAAAAATAATGCTCTCCAGCGAGCAAAAATATNATTGGAAAGTTAATTACGTCATAAATTTGATAGAATAATACATGTTCAAACATAGTTTTAGTCCCAATAAATGCATATTCTTAACCAAAATAAACCAAAAAGGTGCAAACTACACCTAATTACCCTTACGCATCCACTACTAATCAACTAATCCTCTGAAATATCCTCAAAATTAACTTTTTGTTGAACGGGAAGCAACTTTTGAGCTCCCTCTTGAACTCCGACTCTAACAATTTAAGTATAACTTCATTAGATAATAATCTCTAATTAATTCAAAACCATATCTAATATAATACTAGTACACATACCAAAAACTCAAATTAATAAGAAATGAACACATGATATTTCGTTTATGTATTAGAGGAAATCAGATAAATAAGAACTCTACTGCTTCATAATTTTTCGTTTTGAATAAAAAATCAGATTAATAAAAACTTATTTCGGAACCATCTTTCGTTAATAACCAACTTAATTCAAACCCATCTTTTATTAATTTAAAATCTGATGAATAAAAACTTTGTTCAGAACGTAATTCAAAAACATATTTCGTTAATACAAAACTTAATTCAAAACAAGATAAAATCCCAAAACTAACAAGAACAATCGACAAGAACAATAAAACCATATAAACCGGCTAATAAGAAACATAAAAACCCGGAGAACAATAAAAAGTCTTTCGTTAATTAAAAACTTAATAAAATTGTTGATGATTGTTGAGTAATAACAAGACTACAAACCCAATTCGCACAACGATGATATAAGAAGACTAAAAACCCAATTCGCACAAACAAGAGCACTAAAAACATCTTCGTTAATTCCAAATTTAACTAAAAATCATAAAAGAACCCGAGTCAAAGAATCGTCTAAGAACCCTAAAAACCCGAAACAAAGAATCTCCTAAAAACCATAAAACCTGAATCAAATAATCTCCTCTAAACCTTAAAATCCCGAAACAAACAATCAACTAAAAAAACCCTCAAAACCATAATCACAATCGTTTGGAACATTCATTAAGAACAAACAAACAATATAATAAGAATCCTAAAATCCAAATTCGCACAAACTATCCTAATCGCCGACTTGAGAGAAAAAAACAAAATTCGAAAAAGAACAAGAACGTGAGAAAGAAGAGAGAGGTACCGTTAATTTGAGAGTAAACCGCCGACGGGAGATTTCACCGCCGCCGACGGGAGATTTCACCGCCGCTGACTGGATATTCTACCGCTACCGACCAAAGACTAGAGACCACCTGTGGAAGAGAACGTAAGAGAGAGATAACGAGTTTGGAGTTACCTAGTTAAATTTCAAGCTTTAATTACTTTCCTATTTTTTTTTTTAGTGTGAATATTTAAAAATAACAATAAAGTTATATTTTAAAATAAATCAGAATAATTTTTTAAAAAGATAACTTACGATTTGTTTTGTCTTAGAGAGGATATTGTTGTAATTTTATAAGGAAAAATACCTTAACCACTAATGGATTTCAAACATACCTATTTTTCAAATTAGGCAACAAAAAAATGACTAATTCTACAATTATTTCTAAAATATATTATGCATACTCGTCATTTAAAATTATAAATAATAAAATTTAATATGACAAACATCAACTAATAAAATATTACTCCTCATACAATTCACAGGTAAAATACTAATAAGATAATACAAACAGTTACCTTTCTTTCTATTTCACATCACCTTATCTCTCTTTGCAACATCCTCAACTCCTTGCACGCGATTAAGTAATAGACTTTGGCAATGTGTTTATTAATATTCTCCTAATTATTGATGTTATAGTGTCATATAGTGAATTATGAGGTTTGAATTGGTCATCTTTAAGATAATGTCAATTTGCTGCATACTTTTCATGCAATTTCTTTATAATAAATAAGACGTGACTTCTCCTTCAATAAAAGAACAGTTTTTCGACATTTCATACTAATATTTCTCTAATCCATAAGATGGCTTGCAACATTCAAAAGCAATAGAGTTGATGATATATAACATTAAAGAAGTGACTAAGTGGTTAAAATGTTCAATTCTACATTTATTTTTAATTAGTGTAGTTTCATTATGTATAGTTGTATTTTTTTTGTATTGTAGAGATTAGTTATGAATAGAATCTTGTAGTTATGAATGTGTCATATGTAAATATCGTTAATACAAGTAAGATTGGGACCAGAAAAATAGTACGTTAAGAGCAATCCATATTATATATAATTGACCAATACATCAATTCTCAAGTCATGTAATACTAGTTTTCTCACCTCACCAATATAAACATAACAAATCTCTATAATTGATTGCTTCCTAAAAGAAACAAATTAGTACATACAAATAGTTGATCTTTTATAATCTTTTTTATTTTTAAAAATTTGTTATCGTTAATACAAAAAAAAAAAAAAAAAATGAAAAAATGACATGCTTTGAAGATCTTCATCATGGCTTCTTCTTTTCTTCTTATCCATGAAAACTTCAAAGTCGTTAACGGCGTCGGGTGTAGTGGAACCTTCTTCAATGGTAACAGCACCTACGCTCAGAATCGCCGTAGCCTCTTCTCTAGTCTTTCTGATAACGTCGTCAGCAATGGTGGCTTCTACAACGGCTCACTCGGCGAAAATCAAAACAAAGTTCACGCTCTTGTCCAATGCGCAAGAGGCTATGATCGACAAGCTTGTATCAATTGTGTGAAAAAAGCAACAAAACAGATAGAAATGGATTGCCCAAACAGTATGGATTCGTTCACGTGGGACAATGACGATGAAGGAAATGTTTCTTGTTTTGTACGTTCCTCAAACCAATCAATTTTCCGTGACTTTGAGCTTCAACCTGTCCAAATATTCCCACGTCCACAAGGTCTCAATCCATCTACTGATATGACCCTTTTCACAAATCAGTGAGATGCAATGGTTAATCGGACTCTCCAAGCTGCCATAGAAGCTGAAACTTCCTTGGTTATGAAGTACTATAGTGTCCAAGAAGCCGAGTTCACAGAGTTTCCGAATGTTTTTATGCCGATGCAATGCACACTCGACATAACTTCTCTGGAGTGTAATATATGTCGTCCGAGCTGTGATTTCATATGGGATCTATATGCATTCAATGGTGCTTTTGATAATGCTACAAGAGTTTCTGTGCCTCCTCGACCTCCGCTTCAGGGTCAAAGTCAAGAAAAAGGTAAACCAAATGACTTATAACTATTATTAAAAGACGATATAGACTAATATCTAAAGGATATAAGTCAATACATCAATTGCCAGTTGGTTTTAAGTTGAAATCTCATAATTCTAGTATGGTATTAGAGACGGATTCAATCTGCAACCCGATTTGAAGTTATTACCATATCTAAATATATGGTCGATTGTACAAATCTGTCTTTTAACATTATAAGCTAACCTTAGGTTTAATCCTTGTATAAATAGTTTGTATTTGACCTATGAAATAAGAGAGGAAAACTATTCTATTGCCTCTGTTTTCTGACATGGTATCAGAGCTCTTTTAGGGATTACAAAATTTTTTTTTTCCGTCATCTCTTACTCTCGGCTGTTTCCCTACTCTTGATCCAAAATGACTGATTCTTCGGCTCCAACTTCTGATGTTACAAGACGTACCATCTCGCCGTATGATCTCAGTTCCAGCGATAATCCGGGAAGCATTATTTCTCAACCTTTGCTTTGTGGATCTAACTATGACGAATGGGCATCTAGTCTTCGTCTTGCCCTTAAAGCACGCAAGAAATTCGGCTTTGTAGATGGGACTATTACCAAACCGACCACTGCTTCTGGTGATCTCGAAGATTGGTGGACCAACAATGCGTTGGTTGTTTCTTGGATCAAACTCACAAATGATCCCAAAGTGAGATCTAATTTGTCTCACCAAGATGTTGCTAGTGACCTATGGAATCACATACAAAAACGATTCTCTGTTAAGAATGGTGCTAAACTACAGAGAGTCAAAACTGAAACTGCAAACACAAGACAAAACGGCCAATCCATCGAAGATTACTTTGGCTCCTTAAACAAACTATGGACCACACTATTGGACTATCGTCAGCCTAAAACCTGCACGTGTGGGTCATGTACTTGCAATCTCAATCAGTCTCTTGAAAAAGAGCGAGATGAGGACCGAGTTCATGAGTTACTTCGAGGTCTCGATGACATCTATTCTCCATTGCGCTCAGTCCTGATTTCACGTCCTTCTCTTCCCACCTTGGATGATGTTTACAATGCTCTTGTTCAAGAAGAAGATTCTCGTCAGTCTGTTCATTCCTACAAAGAACAAACTGATGGTGTAAGCTTTGCTGTCCAGTCACATTCCAAGCCTAAACCAACTGATGTACGTGATAAAACGATGGTGTGTTATAGTTGTGGAAGAACAGGTCATAGTACAGATATGTGTTTTAGACAAATTGGGTATCCCTCATGGTGGGGTGACAAACCTCGTTTTAAAGGACCGAACAACCGTGGGAACAAGTCCAACACTGCTCCATCTCAACCTCGAGATTCAGCTCAAGCGCACATGATGAACATGGCTGCTACTGGTTCTTCTTACCACGCTGCTAATATCACCAAAGACTCTGGTTTTAGTGGTCTGAACGAGACGCAATGGCGTACCTTGGTCCGAATGTTAGAAGAGAGAAAACAACCACCTACCACTCCGCTTACAGGTACGTATATCTCTGAATCATGGATAATCGACTATGGTGCAACAAACCATATGACTGGTTGTGCTGCATTTCTTCATGATATTCGCTCTGCCTCGCCGATTATTATAAAATTGCCAGATGGCAGATTTACAACTTATGATAAGCGTGGAACCGTGAGCTTTGGCAAAATGATTCAACTACATAATGTTCTAATTGTAGATGACTTACATTGTCATTTAATATCGGTATCTCAATTGACTCGTGAGAATTCATGTGTATTTCAGATTAATGATCTCCTTTGCACTATTCAGGACCGCACTACGAAGACCCTGATTGGAGCGGGTGAGCAATTAAATGGACTCTATTTCTTTCAAGGTGTGGATACACTTTCCGCGATGACTAGGTGCACGGAACGAGTTACTCGGGATGTATGGCATCGTCGTTTAGGGCATCCATCTCAGAGAGTTTTAGATCATTTACCAATTTCTGATTTTTCTTCCTATGATGTTATTGACAATAAAGCGTGTGAAGTTTTTATCCGCACCAAGCAAACACGAGATGTTTTTCCCACAAGTTTGAATAAAACCACTAAACCTTTCGATTTAGTGCATTGTGATTTATTGGGCCCCTATAGAACTCCAGCTCTATGCGGTGCTAAGTATTTATTGACCATCCTTGATGATTATACTCGGTCACTTTGGTTATATCTTCTACCGGACAAGCATATGGCTCCGACAAAGATAAAACAGTTTTTTGCATTCATCGAAAGACAATTTGCCACCAAGATTAAAGTCTTTCGAACGGATAATGGCAGCGAATTTGTCTGCTTATCCTCTTATTTTCGTGATCATGGTATTCTTCACGAAACCTCTTGTGTCGGCACACCTCAACAAAATGCTCGTGTCGAACGGAAACACCGACACATTTTAAATGTGGCCCGTGCAATTAGATTTGAGGCAAATCTTCCTATTGAATTTTGGGCCGATTGTGTCTTAGCTGCCGGTTATTTGATAAATCGAACACCAACTACGGTTCTCAAAGGCAAAACTCCATTTGAAATGCTTTATCCTCGTGCACCACCTCTACGTCACTTACGCATTATTGGTTGTCTCTATTTTGCTAAAAATCAACAGCATCATGGTGACAAGTTTGCATCTCGTAGTAGAAAATGTGTGTTTATTGGCTATCCTAATGGCAAGAAAGGGTGGCGTTTGTATGACTTAGAAAGTGCTACAGTTTTTGTCTCAAGAGATGTAGTGTTTGTTGAAACAGAATTTCCATATTCTGTTATATCTGATGAAGAAGCAGAGGATTTGCAGACACCTCAACTATTTTCTGCACCACCGGCAGTGGATGAGATGCCTACTGTTCCAGTCCCTGCTGCATCTCCACCTAACACGGACTCTGCACCTACATCTCCTGAACCACAGCTTGCCTCGGGTAGTTATGAATCTGCCGCTGATTCTTCTGCTGCCGATACCGACTCTTCCCCTATTTCTTCTCAATCAGAAGCTCCACGTTCTGAATCCTTGTCTCTGCCGCTAGACACGTCGCCTGCACCGACTGTCAATGAGCCTTCTCAGTTACTTGAAACTGCTCAAGACCAGCCTCACCTCGCTACTGATACAATTGAACTTGGAAGAGGCCATCGCACAAAAACAAAATCTACTCGTCTCAAAGACTTTGTGGCTAATACTACCCATCCCACATCTTGTTATCCTTTACAAGACTTTGTCTCTACATCCAGGTTTTCTCCAAATCATTGTCAATTTCTTGCTGCATTATCTTCATCTTCTACGCCTCAACATTACTCACAGGCAATGGCTGATCCGAATTTTCAACAAGCTATGAAAAATGAAATAATGGCATTAGAAGACAATGAAACATGGACTATTCAATCATTGCCTCCCGGAAAGAAAGCTTTGGGTTGCAAATGGGTGTATTGTATCAAGTACAAATCTGATGGGTCGCTTGAAAGGTACAAAGCACGGTTAGTTGTTTTTGGAAATCATCAAATTGCCGGTGAAGATTATAATGAAACCTTTGCACCTGTCGTTAAAATGACAACTATTCGGTGTTTCTTACAAATCGCAGTCTCTCGAGACTGGGAAATACACCAAATGGACGTCCATAACGCATTTTTACACGGTGATCTCAACGAAGAAGTATACATGCGTCTTCCACCCGGATTTAGAACAAGTGATAAGACTAAGGTTTGTCGGTTACGGAAGTCATTATATGGATTACGTCAAGCACCGAGGTGTTGGTTTGCTAAGCTAACCACCGCATTGCTCGACTATGGTTTTGTGCAATCCCGACCTGATTATTCGCTCTTCACTTTTGACAAGAATGGTGATCAACTTCAACTCCTAGTCTATGTGGATGATCTTATAATATCAGGTAATTCTCCTGTTTTGATTTCAAAATTCAAGTCTTATCTTCATACATGCTTTTGGATGAAAGATCTTGGAAGCCTAAAATATTTTCTAGGACTTGAAGTGGCACGAAATGCCTCTGCTTTATACTTAAGTCAAAGAAAATATATTCTGGATATAATCAGTGAAGTAGGCTTGTTGGGTGCAAAGCCTGTCTCATTTCCTATTGATCAAAAGCACAAGCTAGCCTTAGCTTCTGGTCCGCTACTTCCGGATCTGTCACGGTACCGTCGTCTCGTGGGTAGACTAATTTATCTTGCTGTTACACGACCTGAACTTTCTTATGCTATTCATGTTCTATCACAGTTCATGCATTCACCGAGACACGAACATTGGGATGCAGCCCTTAGAGTGGTCTGATATCTCAAGCTGCATCCGGGACAAGGACTAATCTTCAATATTGGACAGCCTCTTGTCTTGACGACGTGGTGTGATGCGGAGTGGGCTAGCTGTCCCCTCACCCGTCTTTCTTTAACCGCATGGCTGATTCAGCTAGGAGACACGCCTGTTTCGTGGAAGACACGGAAACAGCAAACCGTTTCGCGCTCTTCTGCGGAATCGGAGTACCGTGCCATGTCTGATACAGTCCAAGAAATTCTCTGGTTAAGGAATCTACTCGCTGCCTTTGGGATCACGGTACCATCTCCAATTCCTCTTTACTCGGATAGTCTTTCGGCAATTCATTTAAGCGCAAATCCGGTCATTCATGAACGAACAAAACATGTTGAAAATGATTGTCACTTAATAAGAGATGAGATAACGGCTGGGACAATTCAACCTCTTCATGTCTCCTCAACACAACAACTTGCAATTATCTTAACGAAGGCGTTGGGGAAGAAGGAATTCACAACGTTTCTTCTCAAGTTGGGACTTCGGGATCTTCATTCTCCAACTTGAGGGGGGGTATTACCATATCTAAATATATGGTCGATTGTACAAATCTGTCTTTTAACATTATAAGCTAACCTTAGGTTTAATCCTTGTATAAATAGTTTGTATGTGACCTATGAAATAAGAGAGGAAACTATTCTATTGCCTCTGTTTTCTGACAGAAGTTGGTCCTGCCATTCTTGGCCAAAAACAACCCAAGATTAATGACTAATGAGATCCGTTATCTCGAGGGAGCGTATTAAAAATGTAATATCCACATCCTAAACATTAAAAGACATAACTTAATATGTATAAGAAATATATGTCAATCCACTCATTATTAATTGGTTTTGAACGAAAAGATCATAATTATAACAATAACATTACCTTGTCAATCCACTCATTATTAATTGGTTTTGAACGAAAAGATCATAATTATAACAATAACATTGCCTTATCACAATTTGTAAATATAAGAACAGGTTCTAAGACTAAGGTTGATAATTTGCAGGAAAGAGCATAGGGTATGGTGGAATTATAGCGATAGTTGTTGTTTTTGCTTTCATTAATCTTTTGGGGTTTATTGGCTTCATCAAAGTTTTGTCTCGGAGGAGAAGAAAATCAAATAAAATAATCACTTGTAAGTGTACCTTGTTTGGTGATCAAATTTCTAATGTAGAAAATAAGGCTTATTTCATTCTTTCTTTCGGTTTTTTAGTTGGTATTGCAGAGTACTCTGATACTGATGGTCAATTTACATTGCGGTACGATTTTGGTATGATCTTAATGGCAACAAATGACTTCTCGTCTGAAAATACGCTTGGCCAAGGTGGATTTGGTACGGTCTATAAGGTAGTGTTCTAACTTTTCTTTCTATTTCTAGATATGACTCTAGACACTAGCCGCCCCGGAAATTAAGTTTTGGTCATTATCTCTCGGGCAATATATCCTAGAAAACCCTAATCCTCATAAGTTACTTCTTACACCGCCGCGTCGTCGCCCCGCCTCATTCGCTTCTGGCTTTTTTTCGTTTTTTTTATCTTGTTCGTTTTGACTGCGACAGAGCTTTCTCCGAACGGAGGCTAGCTTTAAAGAGAGAACTATATCGCCTTTATTCCTCTCTTGGAGAGTGATTGTGTACTCCCCCTCCACATTCCTTTACATCGAGAAGGTTCTCTTCTCGATATATTAAGCCATAGAATTCAGTATTTGTCCAAACCAATTTGTTATCTTATGTAAATTTTTTTTCGAGACCAGAAGATGCAACGAATTTTAATGTGTTGAATTTTGTGGTTGTGGATTGTTTACAAAAGACTCTTGACTTCCCCTTGCTTAGCTAAGGAAGCCGGTCCAAACCATAAGTCTTCCATGGATGTGAAGCAGCTTAGTCTCTTTGAATCCGGCACTATCGGTTCATCAGGCGCCTTCAAGCTTGTGTCTCTATCTATGTTTATATTTATTATGTTTGTTTGGGACTTTGTGTCTTTAAATTGGGTTATGTCTGAAGCGTTTGACACCAATGTGAACGGTTAATTTTGGAATGAATCATTGGTGCACGAAAAAAGTTTAATTACTCTAAAAAACTATTGTTTTACCGTCGAAAATGCTAATATGTTAACTTATCCAGTCCACTTATTGTCAATCGGTTTTGAGTTTATAATAGCTTAATTACTGTTAGATCTAGGATCGTCGATCCGATGATTAGGTTCGTTTTGATAAAGGAGTTACAATTGATGAAGAGGCGCGTCGACAGGTC
>OVBE01013329.1:0-12786 GCA_900406425.1 Iberis pinnata
CATGGCCTTAGCCTTATCCTCATCAGTCGTCATTTCTGACGGATCGATAGTTTTTAATAACCCATTGGCTTTTAGATACATTTTTGCATCTAATGCCAGGTCATATAATTCTTTCCGGAAACATCTAGAGCCGTGATATCGAGCTTTGTCAAATTTGACATGATAACTATAAAATAATTTATAAAACATAAATTAATGTATAGTTATATATGTTTCTTTAAATAAAGAAACTTATAGAATTTTAAATATTAAATGCTTAATTTAATAAATTAATGCAGTATTTAAGTGCAGAATTTAAGACATAATTTAAAGGCATAAATTAAATGTATAAATTAAAGGCATAAATTTAAATGCATAATTTAAAGACAAAATTTAAAATATCATTTGGGGTATGTATCACCACATGATTGTGTAGGAGGCATTGCCATCCATAGGATCGAAGGGTATAGCCTTTCAATCGATCCAAAGATATATCATTTATTTTTTATGATCTAGAAGGCATCGCCTTTCAACAGATCTAAGATATATCTTTTATTTTATGATCGAGGGGCATAGCCCTTATAATGATCAATGGAACATAGCCCAAATTTTTTTATGATCAGGGGCATCGCCTCTATAATGATCAAATGGACATAGCCCAGTTTATTTTATGATCGAAGGGCATAGCCCCTATAATGATCAAGGGGACATAGCCCACAAATTTTTATGATCAGGGGTAGCGCCCCTATAATGATCAAAGGAACATCGTCCGGTTTATTTTATGATCGAGAGGCATAACCTCTATAACGATCAAAGGGACTTAGCCCGAGAGGAAGGCAAAATCCTTCCACTCCGAAAATAAAATTCATAAATTTAAATTTAATTGAATTTGACATAATAAAATTTTACCTTAAACTTTTAGCGGAATCGGATTTCGGATATTTGATCGGGTGGAAACGCTCGTGCTGATAACGTGTTGTGTAATAGTATTTTATTACTGTTACATATATATTGGATGTGTATTATTAAAGAGAGAAAATTCTCTTGTTTTTCTCTTGAGTATGCGTGAGAGAGAAAGAATAAAAGTGAGAGAGTAGATTGATGTTGTTGTATTATTATTTTACATTGAGCATACACTCCCTATTTATAGGGAAGGATCAAAGCAGCTCTTTAGCTGGAGACATATGTCAAGTATATGAGATAATACAATGACTAAGAGGAAGTGGGATACATGTCAATATAAGAGATAATTATCTTATATATATTTAACACATTATAGTTTGTTTGACAATCCTGTTCAATTTCAATTTTTTTGAAGGAAAAACATTTAAATTATGCGCTTACGTCTATGTGGGTTTGTCCGCACAAACAAACTTTTTTTTACGAACACGTCATGAACAAACTCATATGGACATTGAACAAATTGTATCCACACCCAACAACGTTCGCACCCAAACGGGCTTTTTTATGGATGTCTGTTTAACAAATTAGCTAAGTGTGAATTTTGGTTTAGTCATGTGAAGTTCGGCTTGAAATTAAAAAAAATAAATTGATTTGCCAAGTTTAAACCTAAAATTAACGTCCAAATGGACAAACCCGCTACAGACCGCAGATAATATTGGGCACTGCCCATTTAATCTGTTTATATTGCAGACGTATCCTTGAACAATCTTCATCGATGCATATAGGGTTTGGTGTGAGACTCATGTGTGGTCAAAAAGCAAATATTTCACATTGAAAAACTAGCCAAGAGTTTGCTAGTATATAAGAAATCTAATATCCCAAATTAGTGTGAGGGATTTTGGAAGTGATACCCAATAAAAAAATCATGCGGGTCTTTGGACCCAAAACCGACAATATCAAACTAAAAAATTATTAGGCTTGGTAGTAACGATCCAAAAAACAGAGCATTACACTTGGCCCGAAAACAATATGTCCAATTGACAACTCTATCTATAATATAATTTATTTAGTAACGATTTAAAGTAAACTAGTGATTACACTTCGGTTTGTTATTAAATGATAAAGAAAGTCTTTGTTTGTTTATACATATAACTTTTTAATATAAATATAACTTCTATTATGCTTGTCTAGGTCATAGGATCTGAATGATAACATCAAACTAAGAAGTGCGAGAAAAAATAAGTAAGATGGTAAATTAAGTGCGGTACAAAAAAATAAATTAGCAGTGCAGGATAATGTTTATGTTTAACAATACCACACAATTTCAATTATTTCAAAAATACTATTAAAATATTTTACTTCCAAAAATATTACCACACAATAGTAAAATATTGTTTTAAAAAAAATTTTGGATAGTTCGTTCAACTTCTAAACTTATGGTTTGATTTGAATTTGATTTCGGTTATTCAGATTACCGATTTTGATATTCATGCGGGTAAATTTTTATCATTTTCTTATAATTTTGTATAATGTATAAGCTTAAGCGTTGGAGTATGCAATTCGATTTGGTACATTTATTTGTATATTTAATTAAAATATTATTTATTTAGTTTTGTTAAGTTTGGTAAATTTGGATAGTTCGGTTCAGCATCCAAATTTTGGTTCGTTTTTGATTATTCGGATAACATTAAAAAATAATATTTATTATTTTATTTAACATATTTAAATATCACTATATATATATATATATATATAATTATTTTATCTCAATGGTATTTTTGTACGATGTCTTTAAGAGGTGGTGGGTCGAGCACAAATAGTTTTTTTTTTGTTAGGAACGTTAATTTCATATAATGAGGGTTTGGTTACATTAGCTGTAGCCTATACAAAAGATCTCTGCCAAAAAATTAAAAACAGAGTTGATATCATTTTCTAAAAGGACAGCTAAATTAGTACAACCAAGCTGCCATCAGACGATCGAATCTTGCATTGTTTCTCTTTGCTGAGATGGTGTTTTTGACTTCCCTGTCATTGAACTTAAACAACATCAATGGTGGGATGGATATGTTGTCATGAATCTTGGTGTTACGTTCTCTCCATAGGTGTGAGACAACGCTTTGAAGAACAATCTTCCGAAGAAGTGTCGGAGATGTGGACGAAGTGGATTGCGCCCAAGCCATACACGCTGACCAGTTATGGAAAGCTATTTGCCCAAACCTGAGTCTTGACATTGCTAGGAACCAAACCTGCATACTAAACTCACATCTTAAGAAGAGGTGATCTCTATTTTCCTCGTACATAGAGCATAAACCACAAAGAGGTGAGGTATTAATACCCCACTGAAGCAGTCTATTTCTAGTTGGAAGAGGATTAAGAGCAGCACGCCACAAAAGGAAAGCATTTCTAGGAACAACACCCTTGAAAAATGTTACATTTGTCCACGATTTTGGTGGCGATCTCGGACGCAAGCATTCCCAAGTTGCTGCTGTGCAATACTTCGTATAATTCTTCTCTCCAATAGACCAAACGAATCTGTCCGCAATTGGAACCGACCCTGGCGGCGTAATTGCGGTGAGATAAGCATGAAAAGATAACGACTCAGATGATCTTGGACTACGCAGGAACCAAGTTGAACTTACGCATGCCTCAGAAACCTTTGCATGTTTATGCAGACCCAGAAATCTAGGACCTTGGGGTCCAATGAAATCTAGTAAGGAGCCAAAAGGAGTCCAATGATCAAACCAGAAAATAGCTTCCCTTCCATTACCTTATTCACATTTAATGAACATCTTAGCTAAGTGTCGCAGCCTTAGGAGGCATTTCCAAGCCCATGAATCAGATTGTTTTTCCTCCATAGCCCAAAAACTCTGTGACTGCAATTTCCTCTCTGTCAACCAAGCAACCCATAGTGATCCACTCCTTGCAAACAACAGCCACGTACGCTTTAGGATAAGAGTGATGTTCCACAAGTTTAGACTTCTAAGTCCTAACCCTTCTTCCACTTTTGGTAGGTAGAGATCCGACCATTTAACTTGAGAAGTTTCCCTTGAGCCAGCAGTCCCTGTCCAAAGAAAGCTAGCAATCAAAGATTCCAGTTTATGGATACAACCTTTAGGTAGGAGAAACGCGGAGAACCAAAAATTTAGAGAACCCATAATCACAGATTTTATGAGTTGAAGTCTTCCAGCATAGGAGATCGCTTTCGCCGACCAAGCGTTGAAAATCCCTATTAATTTAGTTACTAGAGGATCATACTCCGAGATCTTTAGCTTTCTAGGGACAAGAGGAAGACCCAAGTATCTAATAGGGAAAGAACCCAATTGGAAACCAACATTATTGAAAGCTTCAGATTCCAATTCGTTCTGACCTGCTAGAAACAAATTAGATTTTTGAACATTAATTCTTAGGCCTGACGCTAACCCAAATTCATCTAAAACTTCGATGATGCTCTGGAGTGAACCTGGACTTTCGTCAAAGAAAATAAGAACATCATATGCAAAACGCAGGTGAGAGATACCCGAATTTTCTGTTCCTGGATGATAGCCAATATCCCCTGAGACAAACCTAGCTGATAATAATTTTCATTGCCAAAATAAAAAGATACGGAGATAAAGGGTCGCCTTGCCTTATCCCTTTTGAAATTTTGAACATGTCACTCGCTTGACCGTTTACCACAACAGAGAAAACCGGAGTTGATATGCATTGATGTATCCATCCTATAAACTTTCCCAGAATTCCAATAGCCTCTAAAGATTGCAGGACAAAGTTCCAATTTAGTGAGTCGAAAGCTTTACGCAAATCAACATTAAGAAAACCCCTTCGCGAGACTGAAGTCTTGTTGTAACCTTGCACCAATTCTGTTGCCAACAACACATTTTCGGCAAGAGATCGGCCCGATAAGAAAGCTGCTTGTGCATTAGAAATAATATGTGGAGATAGAACTTTAAGCCTTGAAGACAGAATTTTTGATAAGACTTTATATATGTATTCAAACATGAGATTGGTCTAAATTCTGATGGTGATGAAGCGTTGACACACTTAGGTATTAAAATTATAGCAGCCGTATTCCATTGACGCAAAAGTTTTCCAGTGATGAAAAATTTCCGAATTGCAGCACAAACTTCTGGGCCTACAACATTCCAGCTACCGGTGAAAAATTCAGCTGGAAAACCATCAGGCCCACACGCTTTATTTTTTGGCAGAGAAAACATAGTTTCTTGTATCTCTTTGTTAGTGACTAGGGCGACCAGGTTTTGAGCTTGCAAGGAGGAGCATGAGGAGCTCAAGAAACGAGTGGTAGAGAGTAACCGATCACCGGCGGATCCGAGTTAATGAATGATTCCCTGAAGTAAGCCGAGCATAAACCCATCAGACCCTCTTGTGAATCAATACGGTTGTCTGCAGCATCCTGTAAATAGATGATTCGATTCACTGAGATCCTAGTAGCCATCACTCTGTGGAAATAAGACGTATTCAAATCTCCTTCTTTTAACCATGTAACCCGAGATTTCTGTCTGAAAAAGATCTCTTTGGCTTCAGCCAATTTTCTCCAAACGGTTCTCGCCTCAATCTCACGGTTGTCTAACAACAGAGAGGGGTTAGCTAAAAACTGATTCTGAGCATCAGTAAGCTTTGCAAGCGCATCCGCTGTTCTGTTTTCAATACCAGATAAGTGTTTCTTGCTATAGGATCTTATATGAGATTTAAGAGCCTTAAGCTTTTGAGAAACTCAAAACATATTTGATCCACAAACATTAATAGAAAACCACTTTTCAGTGATGAAATCCTGGTAGTCATCCTGTCTTTGGATCATCATGAAGAATTTGAATGGTTTTTTAGATTTTGGAGTTGGAGGATGCAGACATACCTCGATAGACGCATGATCTGAAAAATCAGGGGGACCAAAAAAACCATATGATGTAGGAAAAGATATCGCCCACTCATCATTTACTAGAACGCGGTCTAGTTTTTTTAGCAATTGGGTTAGATCCTCTTTGATTCCACCACGTATATGTATTGCCTCTGAAAGAAAGATTTGATAGATTTGCTTGAAGCAAGGAATCTCTAAAAAGCCTTGTCCTAGCATCCACATTTAGCGTACTAGCGTTAGAGCTTTCATTCGGTTGCAACACTTGGTTAAAATTACCCAAAACAGCCCATGCTTTTCCTCAAACTTGTGGACTTCCTGCCAAGTCTATGAGCTCATGCCATAAAAGTTCTCTTAGCTCCACTTCATTGGATGCATAAATGAAGGATACTATGAATTTTGTTGGAGAGGATGGGATAATCACCTCACACGTAATCATTTGAAGTGATTTTGATAGAATCACTAGCTGCACCGATGGTGCCCATAAAACCCAAATTTTTCCCAAATCGGAAAAAAAATAGTTGTCATCAAAAGACCAGCCTCAAAAAAATCTCGTTAATGATAGATTGCTGGTTCTGCTTCTGCACATGAGTCTCCATAAGACTCCCAAAAAGTGGTTTCTTGCTATTAAACCATTTTAAAAAGCTGTTTCTATGCGTTGAAATATTAAACCCTCTAACGTTCCAACCAAAAAATTATGTACACATAGGAAGATTATTTAGAGTGAGGGCTTATTAGCCCTGGCAGCCTGCTTTTGCCTTTTAGATAATACTGTTGTGAACTCTGCTTCCTCCTCCAGCTCTCCTTCCTCCAAATTTATTTTTGTGTGATTCTTTGCGCCAGTTTCTGGTGGATGAGAAACAATTGAGTTTACCATGGAATTTGAAAATTTTAGGTCAATTGATAAAGTTCCCATGCCACCCTTTTGAGACCTTTCCTTAGCAGGCGAGCATTGTTCTTTGGATGATCCAGCTGATGCTGGGAAGTCCTCTTGCACAAATACAGATTTATCTGAGACTATGATTGCACTTTCTTTTTCCTGAGTTGAAGTCTTGTTTTGGCTGGAACTGTCCAAAACCTTTATAAGTTGACTAGTTCCTGCATCCGTTGCTATGACCAGATTCTGCCTTCTAGCTTTCCTATTTCCTTTAGCCTGTTTTGTTCTTGGACATGTCTCCATTGTATGGCAGGTCGAGTTACAGACATAACATATTATTGGCGCTGACTTACATCTTCTCAAAGTATGCCCAATTCCTTTACAGTGAGAGCAAACGGGAGGCATCCATGGACTTGAAACTAAGACTCTCGAGATCACACCCGATTCAAATTGAACGTTAACCGCCTCTGGAAGTGGTTTTCGGGGGTCAATTAGGGTGAGGACCTTCGCCACCTCCAAATTAGTTTTATTAGAAGTTGCCGGATGCAAGAATTTAGGCTCACCTATTAAACCATCGATGTATTCTAGTCCATCATCGTGAAAGAACTGAAATGGGACATTAGAAACTCTAACCAGATCGGAGCTGAAGTGAGCTCCGGTTTTTTGGGCGTGATACCTGGCTCCCATTTGTCTACAAACATTGTTTGCCCCTCAATCCGCCATAACCTCTGATTTAATACTCTATTTCGCGTTATTGCATTCGGAATCTTGAAGAGGAACGCATTCCCATCTAATTTTGACACCACTATATCACGACACCACTATATCACGATACTGCTTGCTCCAAATCTCATATCACTATATCACGAATAGTTGATCTTAAACCTTCATCGTTTTCAGCTTTGTTATGTTATTTTGTTCTTTTAAAGAGATCTTTTTTAAGTGTTTCTCTCTACAGAAGGCACCAAATATTTAATCAATATTTCACATATGTCGAAGTTCAATCTGTATTGGTGTGTTTAGTTTATAAAGATATTTTTTTATTAATATGAGATTCTGAATTAGGTAACATAGAAGAAAAAGAGTTAACTCATATCTTGCTTTCAAAGTAAATCATATATGTGTAAAATAATTAATAAGGTTCTCAATTTGATCTACAATTAGATATACTAGAAGTTGCACGTTACGCGATTTAATATTATAATATTTATTAACTTATTTGGTAATTTCATATTTTTCTCTTATAATATAAAATTTTAATATATGTTTATATAATAAAAATAATTTTATTAGAAACAGTAAATTACATATGTATATATGTATAAGATAATAAACAAAATTATTATAAATGATGATGATTTGCAAATAAATATAAGTGATGATATTATAAAAAATGAATAATATTTTTATTTAAAATATAAATATACATTAAAAAGTAAGAAGAATTATAAAATATAATTAATAAAATAAAAAGTGCGATACATCTAAAATAATAATGGTTCAGTAGTTAGTGATTGCATTTGAAATGGAGTTTTTAAAAATATAGAAACGTCAAAATATAGGTTTGAATTATATATATGAATTGAATTTTGTAAGTAGACACTATAGATTTATAAAAGAGAAATTATAAAATTATATAAATGGTTTTATTTTCAACATTTCTATTTTATTTATTACCTTTGGCTACATCATATTTGTTTAACCTATTACTTTGTCTAATCTAAATAATTTTAATTAACTCTTACATATTTTATCATGTTACATACTAATAACTCATTTATAACCTATTTATATTTCAATATGGTTCATCAACTTAAATAATATCGTAAATAAATATGAGCGAATCTTTTAAATATATTTTTGGTCAAATATGAATGAATATATTTTATTTATTATTTTTACAACAATTTTATATTATGTGTTTTTATAATTATTTAATATTACACATTAGGTATTTTGTGTGATTTATATCCGTTAGTGGAAGATAATAAAGGCAAATATGAATGAGTATTAGTTGAATTATTAATTTTGTTTTGATGATGTAGACATCCTAAATGAAAAAACTCCCTTAATCCCCTATTTATCCTAAGCCTTTTTTGGGAGAACGGCTTATCAATGCTCACACATATAATTAGTTGATTAAAATTCGTTCTCGCACATGTGAACCGTGCTATTACCTATATCCTATATACATTCTTTAATTTTTGAACTCATATGTTAACGGGGATGACTCAAATGATGATATGAACAATATACTGCTATCTAAAGAAACATTATTGTCTAAAAAAATTCAAATAATAATTCTTTTATCAAAACAATATCATTATACTCAATAAATCCGGTTAAGAACCTCATTTATGTTATCGTTTTAATAAGTAGAAGATGTCGTTTTGACATATAAAATTATCATTTTAAGTTTTTTAACAACAATGTATATTGTTCAAGTCATCGTATAAGCTGTAAAAAAGATAGTTCATGTCGTAATGATCAATGCATTTATAAGAGAAAACTTTGTAGTGGAGGTATGAAAATTCAAAAATTAACTAATGCAAATAGTTAACAGCACAATCCATATAAACTTTTCTCCGTCCTTTTTCCAATTCTGGGTTGATTGATTTGTTGTGCTTACATTGGCAAAAAAAATTTCTAATAAGACTACGATCCATCTTATTCTCATGAGTAGAATAAAACATATTTTTCACTTGGTTGAAGAGTAATCATGTTAGTTTAGTTTATAGATTGATTTTCATCTAGTGCAAAATTGCTATATCATTTTTTAAAGCAATCGAAGACGGTATCATCCTTTATGCCCATTAAAAAATCTGGTGAATAAATTACTCAACATTGCATTCACCTCTAGGAAGAGGTTAAGATTTTCTGTTACCAAACACTTCGTCGTTATAAAAAGAAACATTCAATTCTTTCGTAATAATAATTCATAACATAATCAGACTTTGAAAAAATGGCTAAATCCGACATAAACAACACACATCATGAAACTTAATCAAATAATAGGAACAGTTCAACACAGAAACAGTGCTTTTCATTTGGGATTGGTAGAGAAAGTCAATGGTTAAATGTAAAAGGAATCATCACCAATCGGTTAATCATATACATAGTCCATCACGCTCCAGTGCAAGCGGGGCCACCGTATCATTGTAGTACACGGTACTGTCGTCTGTAGGCTATTCCACCACCGCAAAAACTTGTCAGCTCCGCCAAAAACAACCGTCTGGTGATTACACTTATTTGTCCTTATCCAAATTTAAAACATTGTTTCTTTTAATTCCTTTTTCAGTGTTTCAAGAAAAGAAAGAGTACGTTTGCAATTTATAATCTGTTTCTATGATAATACATAGTAACTTTTATTAAAGTATGATGAAACTAAAAGTTGTACTTGTTTTATAATCAACATTGTACTACTCAAGCAATGGAATGGTTAGATTCAAGGTATGGGATTACACGCTTGTTAAGTATAAATTATTATCGTAATTAATTAATTTATAAATTCTTAGCTAAAAGCAGTAAAACAGTACACAGAATAAACACAATTATTTATTAAACAGACTCTAAAAAATGTGGACAACACTGAGGTATCTGACTTGTTTGTCTACAAAGGTCGTTTGATTCTTCTGATTGGCCGATGAGCTTAAGCCCTTAAGGTATATTGAGAGAGAGAGACAGATGGAAAGAACTAAAGAGAGAAAAGATTAGTTACTTAATCGAATCCCTCAACATCACACCAAATCTTAAGTTTCCTCTGTAATATACGAAAAAAGCTTAATTTTTTTCTTTCTCATGATCCAATCAATTATCAACTCTTCTTCGTCGTCTATTCCAATTATCCGACTATTACCAATCTGTTTTTATTTTATTTGTTTTTGTAATATGATTGTATGAATGTTAAAATTCTGAAATATGATATCAGATTCAACTTTTCTGGACTAAATTTGATGGTATAACAGGTTTTTGTTCCAGATTTTCGGTGAATGAATCGACTTTGTGAGTGCAATTCTTGATTCTCCGTGAAGATGTTTGAAGATCGTGCTTGTGATTCTTGTTTAGTATCGACGCTTTTCACGAAGCCAATCCACAAAGAAACCAAATATAGCTTTTTGATATCTGAGAAACGCCCTTTTCTCAACAACGACGAGGCGGATCATCACCTTAAGAAGATTTACAAGCTCACTGATTCCAAGGATGAATACTCTGCGAATGGTTCTTCAGATTCTGAATCGCTTATCCCAGGGATGAACAAAGACGATTCACTTAGCTGTCTAATTCGTTGCTCTCGAGCTGATTACTGCTCTATTGCTTCTGTGAATCGGAGTTTACGATCTCTAATTCGAAGCGGAGAGATTTACAGACTAAGGAGACTACAAGGGACGCTTGAGCATTGGGTTTATTTCTCGTGCCATCTCAACGAATGGGAAGCTTTTGATCCTAGATCGAAAAAGTGGATGCATTTACCGAGTATGCCACAAAACGAATGTTTCAGGTACGCAGACAAAGAATCTTTAGCTGTAGGAACTGATTTGCTTGTGTTTGGTTGGGAAGTGAGTTCATATGTAATCTATAGATACAGTCTTTTGACTAACTCTTGGTCTACTGGGAAAAGTATGAACATGCCTAGATGCTTGTTTGGCTCTGCTAGTTATGGAGAGATTGCGATTTTAGCAGGCGGTTGTGATTCGAGTGGTAAGATCCTTGATAGTGCAGAGATGTATAACTATGAGGAACAGACTTGGTCTGAATTACCTAGAATGAACAAACGGAGGAAAATGTGTTCAGGTGTGTTCATGGATGGGAAATTTTATGTGATTGGTGGGATTGGTGTTGGAGAAGCGAATCAGCCAAAGGTTTTAACTTGTGGGGAAGAGTTTGATTTGAAGACGAGGAAATGGATAGAAATTCCTGAAATGTCGCCATTGAGGTCAAACCAAGAGAATGGAATGTCTGCAGCCGCGATGGCTCCACCGCTTGTAGCGGTTGTGAATGATAAGATTTACGCGGCTGATCATGCAGGTATGGCTGTTAGAAGATATGATAAGGAAAAACGTGTTTGGAGAAAAGTTGGGAACTTGCCTGAGCAAGCAGGTTCAATGAACGGTTGGGGTTTAGCGTTTAGGGCATGTGGTGATGAGGTTATAGTAATTGGTGGACCAAAGGCTCCGGGTGAGGGATTCATTGAACTTAACTCATGGGTGCCAAGTGATAATAAACCGCAATGGCATTTGCTCGGCAAGAAACAGTCGGTTAATTTCGTTTATAACTGCGCCGTGATGAGCTGTTGAAGAAGCGAAGTAAGCGTGAAAACGCATTGTTTGCATAAAGGATTTTATTGGAGAAACATGGTTATTAACAGGGTATAACATACACAGGCTTATTAGTTATTAAAACTAAAACCCAGGAGATTGTTGGTCTGTTACTTCTTGTAATTGTGTAGCTTGATGTTTCGTGTTGAATTATACTCCAAGATCAATTGGCTATTTGCCCACCACAAACTAAAAAAGTAGTAATTGTTTTTCAAATTAAGCTGACAGAAGCGAACATATTGATTATTAAGATTGTAAGGAGAGGGACCAAATTCTCTTGATATTATTTCAAGAGTTAAATTCTGGATACAAGCTGTAAAAGATATACCAATCATGGGTTGTTTCCTCCTTCAACTTCTCCAAATCAAGCAATGTTTTCTTCATCTTTGTCTGCAAGGCTTTGGCTTTATTACCTAACTCCTCAATCTGTCTCCTCCTGGTTCCTTTCAAAGTTCTTAATCTTGGTCGAGAATCTAGTTCATCGGCAGAGAGATTCGTAATCTCAGTCTTTACCTGTCCCAAATGATTCTTCTCCAATTTAAGCTCAGCTTTCACCCTTAAATAATCAGGTTCAGGTTCAGCTTTCATCCTTAAATAATCAGGTTCAGGTTCAGGCTCAGTTTTAATGCTTTTTACCCTTTTTATTAAGGTTTAAGCTCATATTAGAGCATCTCCAAAAAAACTCAATTTTGAGGTTACTTCAACCTCAAATTTGAGGTTTTTTTTTTGGAGTGAAACATGAGAAACCTCAAATTTAAAATTTTAAAAATTAGTATTTTGCAAAATAAACCTTATAATTTTAACTATTTATAACTAAAGTTTTAATACTTTTATAAATAGCTAAA